>JAOTQJ010092757.1:0-11937 GCA_025642045.1 Solanum sejunctum
GAACAAGTAGAGCTTAGATCAAATAAAACAGAAGCAGAATGGTGGAACACTAGAACCATACCAGTAATAACCGCATAGAGGCCTCTACCTTAGCTCAATCTGGAATAACATAACATAACATACTCTGCACCTCTACTATGGTGTGGGTATTTACATGCTCCACCTCTCACTAGGCCTCTACCTCCTCTATTACCACCTCTCATGCCCTGAGAAATATCCCTCGATATTGGTGTCGAGGTTGGATGGGCTAACTGAGTCCTGATGACCGAGCGAGAGGTACACGATGAGGACAACAATTGGCTATGTCTCTGACCTTATCATAAATAAAATAAGCCCTAAGATCCTGTCCCTAAGATGACTATCCTGTGAAACACCATGCATGGGTGTGCTAAGAACTATTAAAGCCTATCCAAATAGACCTAGATTTGTCAATATTGTTGGTGGCGAGAATGATTGCATGAACTGCCTGGCTCAGGTGGCCCTATCTTTGAAACTTTCTATCTTGTGATAAGTGCCCTTTAAACTAGCCATGCTGGCAGAATCTCTTAGCACCACCCTAATGGTCATGTCTAATATGCTCAATCATACGAGCATAGTCCACCACCCACTAGAAAGTACCACCTGCCACCTGCCAGGACCAATGAATTTGTAGCCTCCTAAAGATATCCCATCAATTCCTTGGCAAAACGTTGGATCCTTTCAAACTCTGTTAGAATGCTAAATAAGGCATACTTGGATAACTCATGAAATTCGAACTCATAATCAGATACTGGCATATATCCCTGTTGAAGCTGGTTAAATTCATCTCGCCTGTCCCAAAGACTATGTGGCACAAGCCTCTCTAGGAATACCTAAGTGAACTGATCCCAAGTCATAACTGGTGATCTAATCGATCTACGAGCCAAAACTGATCTCCACCACTCCTTGGCCAAGCCAGTGAACTAGTAAGAGGTATAAGCAACTCTATATCTCTCAAGGATAACCAAATTAGACAACCGATCTTGGCACTGTGATAAGAAATCATAGGCCCTATCATTGAGCACATCATCAAACTTGGAGGTGCCTACTGAATAGATCTCTTAAAATTCTTTTGCTCTACAGTAGACATAGCAGGGCTAACAGAAACTGGTGGTACCATAAACTTGGGCGGTGCTATAGATGGTTCAATAGATAAACCTAAAAGTTGTGACCCAGTACTCGGTTGAAAAGTCTGAGGTGGAATAATAAAAGCCATGGAAGGATCCACTAAAGCTGATAAAGGGCTAATATGGTGGATTAATTAGAGCTGTAGAAGGGCTAGCCAACACTGTAGGGGCTGGTGTATCAAGAATAATGGGAGTCAGAGAAGCTCCTTCAAGTCTAGCCAATACTCGTAGAAGTAGCTCTTAAATCGAAGGCATGGTATCTGAGTTTAACAATGGTCGAGTAGGGTCTTTGGGTAGATCAAACTCTTACTCAGGTTCTGGTGAAACTGATCTAGCTTGTCCCGTGGGTGGAGTTGCCCCTCTAACAGGTCCATGACACCTAGCCCTACCATAAGCCCTACCTCAACCATAGTTGAGGGACACATCAGCTGGCCCAGGCTCACTCATTGACCATCGGGCTTTAGTCATCGACATCTACACAAAAGGAGTAAATTAGATACTTCCAAAATGATTGATATGAAGAAACACATGAATAAAAGAAAGACTGAAAGTTTTTCCTATCAAGTGCCTTGTAGCCTCTCAAAGATGGGTATGGATGTTTTCATATTGATCCAAGAGACTATTTTAGGCACCCCACTCTTTACTCATGATCCCAATAAATCTAGAGCTCTAATACTAAACTTGTCATGACCCAAAATCAGATCACAATTAAAGAAAGAAAGAGTAAAGCAAAACAATAACAAATATTTAACTTAACTTTCCAAAACCTAGAGTCATAAGTACAAAAGTTTCTACATAGTACGAAAGAGTTGTTACAAAGCTATCTAATAAAGAAAATACAAGTCTGAAATAAAAGAAACAACAAAAGAAAGTCTCAATAGTACAATGGTGACCCGAAGTCTGAGCCTCACTGGTGTGATCCAATAAAGACTAGAAAATCTACTCAAATAAATCAACTACCATGAAAGAGTCCTTGTGTTCCATCTACAGAGAGGAAATATAGTAGGGGTGAATACACCAAAATGTACCCAGTAGGTTTCAACTGATTGGGTAAGAGAAATTGAATAAACATATAATAACTAAGAACCCCTCTTACCTGTTATGACAAGGTTAATATATAATATATATGCATATGAACAGTTAAAAAGATCAAATATAATTATAATGCAGTGTAAATGGAATGAATGAACGCAATGGAAGGGGTAGAATTATGATGTCACACAGTTGGTGTATACATCTATCGAGCTAAGGCTACCAAGTAGAACCTATGAAGGTCTGATTAGACCATATACCAAAAATCTCACAACCTTGCCACCTACTCGTGGTCAAGGGGTGTCACAATATCTCAACCTTATCATTGCCCATGGTCAAGGGGTTTTAAAAAGTGGTACAATATCCATCTTGCCATTTGTCTGTGGTCAAGGGGTCTTATAAAAGGTGGTACAATATCTCAAAAAGTGGTACATCTCACCCTTGCCACTTGCCCATAGTTAAGAAATTTTATAAAAGATGATATAATATCTCAATCCTTACCACCTACTCGCGGTCAAGGGGTGGTACAAATGCGATATAAAATAAATGCATGCTAATGCTACAATCAATGTATATGAAAAATACAATAAGATAACTCACAAATAACAATCATAGAATCCGAGAGGGAATGACAAGTGACTCAACTTGTACCACAAGTCATCAACGTGTCTCAAATTGCCACATTTCATTCATAATCGAACATATAACAAAGATCGGACTTCACAAGTCCTAAAATGTGAACACGAGTCTCAGAAGATACCTCAAATACCACCAACTATCACAATATTTTCCAAATGATATCACAAGTCTCAGATTATTGTAATAACATCCAAACCCATTTTATTTATCATGACACATCTCTATTTACCAACAATATCTCAATTACTCCAATTCCAATACTATCGATATATGTTTTACCAAAATACTATCATACTTATCCAATTACTTAGGAAAAGATTCAAATCTTATAATTATCATATAAATATATCCAGTAACTCAAATCAAATTCTAAAAAGGTTAACCAAACCTACCTCGATGGCGAAATCATACTCGAACCAAACTTTTTATCACTTAAAGCTCAAAACGAGCTCCAAATGAACCAACCACTATGTAGGATAGATACTACACATCAAGAGATAAATTTTGATACTCATATTGGTACGAATTTGATCCAAGGGTGAAGTGGTCAAAACTAGAAATAAATTAAGGGGTTCACGAATCTGGAATTTGATTAAAAATTATGATCCTGCGCGAGAAAAGAAGTTTGTGGGTAGAAATCCTATTAAAATTGAACTCACATTGAAGTAGAAATGAACATATTTCCAAATCACAGAGAAGAAAAATCCAATTTTAACATTAAAAATTATGAATTTCAAGACAAAATCAAGAGAAGAGTGATGAAAATTAATTAATTCGATGATAGAAACACTTACCCAAGAGTTTTCCACAAAAATCCTAGAAAAAATCACACAAATTCAAGCTTGAAATGTCAAAAATGAAGTTACTATGGTGAACTTGTCACTTTTAAAGCATTAAAATTAACTCATAAAATCGTACTCCATGAATGCGGGGTGGGACCCATGAGAGTGAGAGGAACTGCAAAGTTCTACAAATGCGGAGAGTTTACCAACTAGACCTCTGCAAACGTGGCGGACTGATCCGCGAACATAGAGAAAGGCCATGAAGCACTCCACGAATGGGGGGGAAAAGGGCCATGAATGCGAAGAACAAATGACCTACACCATATATCAGAAATTCAGCTATCAGTTTCAACTCAAAACGGACCCTCGAGGTTCATTCGAGCTCAATTCACGCACATTAGATATGTATTTCTACCAGAAATAGAAACCCGGACTCAATGGAATTATAGAAATTCAATTCTGAGGTCTCTATTACCTAATTCTTGAGAAAAGCTTGTTTAAAACTAGTTAAAACTTAAAATATCAAAACTGCCCTTCGAAGCTCTAAAAATTATAATGAGACCATTTTTAGCATTAGTTTCATCATCCAAAACTACTAGAACTGTCGAAATTTCTATTAGAGCCTCTGAACTCCAAATGTTGATCAAAGTCATACTTAGGCTTTGAAATCAACTAAAACTGCAACTTTGGGTCCAAATTTTTTGTTTTAACTCCAAATTTAATTTCGTCAGTTTTTCTAGATCAAATTTGATGTTTTGGAGCTAATGGAATTAACAAATTTTTGTTTCGGCACTTGAAACTAAGAATAATATTAAAACTCGCTTTTTCAATAACTTAAGCTTCCACAAATGTCAAATGCTCTTGTTTTCTACCTTTAAAATACAAGATCTCAGTTTCAGTAACACAAATTGTTCAAATGTCCAAAATAACTTACGAAAGGGTAAAATAGTAATTTTTACAGATAAGATAAAAAATGATCGACAAGGTCACTTAAATACTATGACATTACACTTTGAGCTTTAAAGGAAACCCTTGTGGCTTAAAGGTACTGAAAGTGGGAACCACACTAGTGTTCTAAACCAATATAAAAATATTATGTTAATTTTTTTATTCTACATTCTACATCTTGATAACTTTACTTATTAAAATCTAGAGATTAGTCAATTGTCTTCATTAAAAGTCGGTTGTTAAATTTCAATTCACCCCCCCCTCTCTTGTGTATCAGAATACCTTACATACATTTACAATTAAGTAACAAATTCATTATATGAAATTGATCACAATTAGTCATTCTTTAGGTTTATTTCGCCTTTCTCAATTCACATACTTGCAGGTACTACTAAAATGCAGTTAACACACACACACATAGATATATATTTTACAGACAGAACATAAACCATCACCTATAATGTAAGCAGTCCACTTAAAACCACAAATAAATCAACAAGTTCTTTGTATGATACCATCAACATGAAGATATTTCACAATCCTTCTTTTTTATTTCATGAATATGCATTATTCGAACATTTCATATAATAAACACACTTTATATATATTTACACACACACAATAACCAAATATTAGACCACACCCCTATTGGTTGTCACAAGTCTCCGGATCCCACAATAACTCAATAATTTCATCATATATAAACTTATAAGGACCAACAACTATTTCAATAAGAACTACTAAGGCAAATAATCAAAGATAGATTATTACTACTGGTCATAGACTAATCACACTCCATATTATATATTCCTATCCTAACTGCAATAGTCACACACTTAGCCATTCAGAATTCATGCTCGAATGCCTAAGCATGATCTCTCCCGTTAATATATATTATATTGTGCAATAAAATAGATTTAGAACTACTCAAGAAGAAAAACTCATCTTACCTAAGCGCTAAACAGATGCAAAAAGAAGCATGACACAATTTCTTACTTCTATGCGATAAAATGGTAAAAGCAGGCTTGAAATTCGTTGGTTGTAGTCTCCCTTATTCCTTCTTTCTCTTGTACCCAAGCTTAGAGTAGCTTTTCGAGCATTTCTATGGTAACTCTCAATTGTTTTACATCCCTATAAAAAAATTAAAAAAATTTAATTTTTAATTCTATCTCAATGATTCCGCTATGTTAGAGTTATTTTCATTATGATAGGATGGTGATGATCCAGATCAACTTAAATTATAAAATAATTATCCCACCTAAATAACAATGATTTGAACCATGATAAAAACAGAGAGTAAGAAACATAAAGAGCATGAACTGTTCTACTTAAGTCATGTTTAGAATTGACTTATCGATTTTATAATTTATCTAATAAAAAATCTCAAAGAAAAATATGAAAGACATTGCAGATTGAATATGAAAATGAAAAAATTTAAAAAGGTATTAATAATTTTCTATTCTTACAATATATAGAATTTAAGATTGTTGATACAATACCTATTATGGACCAAATTCATGAATTATATACAAAATCTTAGTTCCAAAACTAGGCGATCTTAGAAGTTTAAATTTCTAATGAAAGTGCAATTCTCTCAAATTTGTTTTCTTCCTAGGATAATTATTCAAAGTTTAAAACTATTCAAAATATTTTTCTATATATGCATGACGATTTGTCTGGGTGAAAGGGTTACCTTAAAAAATTTCTTTTTTCTTTGGAGGGTGATGAGAAAATGCATTCCAACATAGATAATATTAAATGATTAAGGGTGCAAGTGGTCTCTAAGTGCTACTATTGTGAAAATGGTGCAGAAGAGACAATGAATCACTTGTTACTAACAAGCCCTATAGCTAGAAAGCTTTGCTTCATGTGCAAGTCTAAACATAGATGGAGATAACCTGATAAAATGTTACGACAAAATGGTGGAACTACGAGACTAGATCAAAATGGAAGAACATCATGACAGTAGCCTCAGCAGTTATTATCTGGGAGCTCTGGGAAAGAAGGAATATAGTGAAGTATGGGAATAACATGTCATATAATCAACTCTTGGATATTGTCAGCATATTATCCATCAACTAGCAAGGACAACTTTTTAGGATTTGAAAAGGGTTCCCCACAAGTGAGTGGAGATAGTGGATGTTATGCAGAGCTGGAGGATACCTTTATTCTACTTAATAATTAGATGGTATACGCCTGAGGAGGGTTGGCTAAAGTGTAACACAAATGGTGCCAATAAGGGCAACTCAGGAATAAGTATCTATAGTTTCTGTATAAGAGATGGGAATGGGGATTTAAATTTTTAGAAGCTAAGGGTATTGTTGTAGCCAGAAATATAATGGCTGAAGCTGTGGTAGTTAAATAGGCATTCAAAGCTTCCTCCATAAGGAGATACAATCATCTAATTATGGAATCAGACTCACTTAGCCTAGTGAATATGCTACAAGGCACATAAAAGATACCATGGGAGCTAGTTGACATAGTTGATGAAATTCAGGAACTCATAAGTGGATCTCAGATTCAGACCAAACATACATATAGAGAAGCTAATCAACTAGCAGATTACCTAGCAAATTTGGCAGTTAATCATACATAGTGCACGTAATTTAGTAGATTTACAGAGCTGCCAAGCATCTTTTAAACACAGACAAGTACCAAGTCCCAACAATTAGGATAAAAATAAAAGAATCTAAAATTTTCCTCATGATGGATAGAAAACAGCTTCACAGAACTACAGATTATATACGTAGAACAATGAGGTAGATAATGATAAATTACATTAATATGCAGTTTCTATCCTATTTCAGCTCTCAAAAATGCTTTCTAGATTCAGCAAAAGGAAAAATCTTATAACTAGATTTTACATCAGAAGTAGGGACCTGTCATGGAGGTCTAGTAGAAGAGGTATGAGCAACCTTTTCTCCTTGTCATCTTCTCTTGTCAAAAAGAAATAGGGATTAAAAGTTATTACAAAAGATGAAGCATCAAAAAGTAAAGAAGACACCAGATGTAATTTAGACATGTTCTAGGTTAAACCCTTCAGATTCTAATAGACCACACGACCTGCAAAGAAGATGCGTCAGCATGTGAAAAGGAGCAAAAAAAAGTAGAATAATGTAAAGGGACTACCTTTGATATCTGAGTCTCATAATTATAGCAACCCAAATGTGAAAGATAATTAGTTACCCAAAGTCGAAGGAAGCTGGAGGAGTTCTCCAGGGGAGCATCTAATGCAACAAAAAGATGGAGAGCAGAATCGTCTAAGTAGAATTAGGAAATCTTATAAAATGACATTATAATTAATTAATTAAAACATAATATATGGGATCAAAGCCGAAATTAAACCTAAATTCTCAACTATTGTTGCAGTTGCCTTTCTGCTCTTGTTTCCAAACCTAAGTCCTCCCTCATTTTCTATTTTTTTCGAATCTTATTTGTCCTTAGGTTTAGATTTTATTTATGTTTGTGTTTTATTTGAAAAAGGAATGGAGAAGAAAAAGATATATATGATAAAAATAAAGATTTCATTTTTTCAAGGAACAAACTAAGATAAGAGATTTGGAAGTTATGATCGGTCGCTTAAGATGTGGAGAAAAATGCGACATGTAAATGGTGGTTATGATCGAAGTAAGAATGAAAAGAAAATGATGGTAAAAGAAAGAAGAGGAAAGAGAAATATGGGTGGAGGCGACAAATCTAGTGAAAAAAAAGATGGCGTCGAGAAGTAAAATGATTGAAGATCATGAAAGAAGAAGAAGGACTTGTGGATGTTGATGATGATGTCTGTGGTTGTAATGGTTGGAGTGACAGTTGATACAAAGAGATAATTCATTTATTTATTTTTAGTAAATAATTCCCTATCACGCGCTTTTCGTGTGTATGTTACACACATTTTGCCATGTTAACAAAAAATATTTAGTATGTATTAATTTTTTCAATATAAATATGCAATAGGGAATAAGATTGCGTTGGGGTATCTAGGAAAAATATGTGAACGAATTTTAAGAGATCATCAATGACTTAACTTATCAATTATGTGAGAATCTTAGAAGTGGGTCAAATTTTTGAAAACATTCTTCTTTTCAACTTCTGTAAGCATGAATACATCTCAGAAAAATCGCATTCCATTTACTATGTTCTAGACTTATTTGTTTTTGATAAAGAATACTCGCTAATAATTCTAAAAACAAATATATAAATAATGACTCTGAGAAAATAATGATTTTCCACACCTGAGGGGTTTGATTTCTTTGCCATTATTCTTATATTCTTAACATGCAAGTACTTTCAAGAGAAAATGGGAGAATTATTGTAACACTCGATAAAATTACTAAAATATCCCTACAAGAAAGACGTGCACATAACGCGTCTTTCCAAACTCTGATGGAAAATCTAAGGTCGAAAATATGATCAACATGAAAAATTATGTGGGCAAATGGTATTGGTTGATTTTTAGAGCAACCGGATAAAAAGATAATTTTTTGATGCAAAAATGATTTCCAGTGAGAGTGGACGACAGGTGTGAGACATGCAGCTTCCGCGGAGGTAGACTTAGACTTCGTCCCAATATTTTATATGGGATTAGAAAACTCGATCAGAGAATTTTTTGAAAAAATTCTCAAAAAATTATCATGTCTGTGTTGCGGACCCGCTTTCCTCGAGGCAAAATTTTTTTCAGTTTTCGTGAGGGACATTCCAGATCTTTTCCAACCCTTCCTAAACTTAAAACACAATCTAAATGGGTCATTTTGAGCATAAAAATGGGTTTAGTTCCCATTTCTAAGTTCTAACAAAGACTAGGATTAAAGAGAAGAGAAGAGAAGTGTGAATTCAAGAGATTGAGGAGAGTTTTTACGAGGTTGATTGCTAAAGCTTCATATCAGGTATGTAAGGCTAAACTAAAGCGTGAAATTATTCTTTCATCTACCTGCATTGATGGTAATAGAGGATTTGAGAGTCCAATGAGTCTACGTATGTGTTTCTTGAATACTCTTTTGAAAATATATATATACGTATGTATGTATGTATGTATGTATGTATATAGATGTTATATGTATTTTCATATGTTGATGATTATCATAAACTTGATTTCCTGAATTAAATACTTTTCATGAGTCATTGTATAAACCCCATATGTTATTTTGTGAAAGCATGCATGAATGAACTTAGGGATGAAGTCTAGAGCATTGAGTTGAGCATGCTGATTGTAATTGTGATATGAGTATCATGTTGAGTTAATAGAGCTTGATGATCCCATGAATATCATAATTGAATTCTAGAGGTTTGTCTAATTGAATTCCTCTTAATGATTTATCTGAGTCCTTGAGTTATTGAATGAGAACTGAGTTGACGAGATGATTGAGATAATTGGCTGAAAGGCCTAATTGAGTTGAGCTAATTGAGATGATGAAAGCCTCTACGAGGCTAATTGAGATGAGGAGTCTTATGAGAACTGAGTCTTGGAAGGAGTATTAAGCATCGAAATGAGTAAGGGTAAATCCAACTCGCACCCATTAACTATGCTGCCAAGCGTAGGTGAGGATAGAACCATTACATTGAGGTTCGCTCTTGAGTTACATTCTCTGATAGCAATATAGGACTTGTTGAGGCTAGATCCTAGTGGATCCAATTCGTTCTTTACCTGGCAAGTACGAGACGACTGTGACAACATCAGTGGGATTGTTGTATAATTATTGGCTCATAAGTGATTGTTGTCGGATAAGAGAAACTCCCTGATAGGTCCCACACTGATAGTACTTTGAGTTCAGTTGATTAATGAGGTTTGATTGGTATTGGTGGGTCTTTTGTCTACTCTTTATTCTTGCTTTAGATTGAGATTTGACATTTTGATTGAGTATATTCTGAGTTGATGTTATTTTTATATTATTCTACCTGTATCTATTATATTCACCCATTTTACATACTCATACATTCCTTGTACTGATGTCCCTTTTGGACTGCATTATTTTATGATACAGAGATAGGTACTAGAGATCATCAACAAATATCCATTAAGGATCTTTGCAGTAAGTTATGTTGGTAAGCCTCCCTTACTTCAGAGGATCCCATTTTATTTTCATCTAACTGTTAGAGTCGTGATTTAGACTAGCTTTACTTTTGAGCTGAGGTAGCCATGAGTCTGTCATTGACACTATTTGATAGTGATAGAGGCTTCATAGACTAAAGTCGAGTTGTTGAGTTGAGATTCTGTTGAGCTAACTTCTTTCAGACTATTCTGTTTTACTTATATATGTTGAGACTTTTACCATTTATTATCTTTAGTCTTCCGCTGAGTTGCTACTTTTGTTGAATGAATGAATATGATGAGGCCAAATGGTTCGCTTGGAAATTAACAATAGTTTCTGAATGCCGGCACGTCTAGAGTACCCTCCCGAGGCATAATAATTATAAATATCATCTCATTTAATTTGTCGAAAGCTTGCGAATACTGAAGCTAGTGAACCGATAATTAATAAATCATAATTGAATATAAAAATCATAAGATATCACTTTTCAAAATTCATGTATATCTCGTAATATTTTAATATTAAGTTACTGAATTCTCAATTCTTTACTTGTTATATAACTAATAAAACGTTATTGAATTATCAACATCATAAGATATCTCTCCAGCAAATCTCATCTATCTCAGAATCTCTAAGAATTAAATCATCGAATTCTTAATCTTTTGTTTTCTGTGAAGTAATAATATTAAAGTTCACTATTAGTTGTTTTCAAATATGATTGGAGTGATGGAGGAGAAAAAATAGAAGAAAGCATGCTAATCATAGCAGAAGAATATTATCAAGAACAATTTTTTTTTCTAAATATGAATAATTTAATTATTTTTTTATAAATTGATCCAACTTATCATGATTAAGTGATTTAATAAAATAAAATATATATTAATTAACTATGATTAAATGGTAAAAGTGCATGTGCAACTTTATACGTGCAATGGCCATTTGATTTGATATATTAATTATTTATGAATTGTAGTACATAAATTGTTTGGACAAGAGTTATTACACAGAGAATAAATAATACAAAAATTGTGATATGGTGAATAAATAATACATGAATTATTTTTGGAAATTATCTGTTATACGATCATTTTCATTTATATATTATTATTATTATTATTATTATTATTATTAAGTATCATTTATCAGGTAAAATATTGAAATAGAAAAACTATTAAATATGTTTTTTTTTTGTGAAAACAAATAAAATTGAAATACATAAAGTAATATTTATTAGTTTGAAACAAATCAGACATGATCAAGATTTTTTAGATATTGTTTAGATGAAAAATAAGTTGTCCATACATTAACTTTCATACATTTATAGGGCTTTTGATAGGTAAATAGAAAGCAACTTATTTATATTCT
>JAOTQJ010092787.1:0-11935 GCA_025642045.1 Solanum sejunctum
TAATTTCTCATCATACACATCACTAAACAGACTTCAAAATAATTTTTAAAGTGATTTCGGAATAATAGAATCCATAGGATTCCAACTATTTAACTTTCGGTCAAACGAACACTATTAATGGATTTTTAAAAACTCAAAAGTTATGAATGGAGATAACTTAGCAGAATTGTGGCAAGTAATGAACATAGGTTCCATTTAGGCTTTTTCACCGAACGTTACGGGCATTTGCGCCCTCCGATAACATACATTCTTTTTACATGCTCAACTATTTCATATTTTTACCAACTTGCGGGTTCTATATACCCAAGAGTCAAAATATAAATATAATTTTGTGAAAGTACCAAGGAGTGAACATGCGATACATTTGGACCCAAATTGTGAAGGAAAAGGAATTTCTTTCTTTCTTCTTTTTTTCAAACGTACGACATTGGCTAAGTTTAACCAACTCATGTCAAGAGATAGGAAATCTTTACATACCTCGATTCCTTCCTCCAACTAACTCCAACACAAGACCAATCCAATTTATGCTTCCGGATGTCCCACGTCTACACAAATCACAATAATGCCAACGATTAATAACCATAGCGGGTCTTAAATCCTAACTTTCTAGTTCTAAATTTTTATAAAAATTTTGGCAGTATCTCACCTTAAAATACACCGCCTCGAGAATTCAACTCGGCTCAAATAATCAGTCAACAACAACAACCACCACCTACAATGTCAATAAATCTTCTCCAATACCATCACAACATCAAAACACCACAAAACACTATTGCAACATAGTTAGCAAAACAGGGCAGCATTTGTACAAACACATATCTACCATATTCAATCCTTCTTATATACCCCAAGAATCATAATACGTCACTCCAACACCCAACACAAACCCCAACGTTAAAACATAACATTATAAATTCAATGGGGCTCCAATTCAAGTTAACCTTCATGTAAACATTAATATAGTTTTCCGAACACTTCTTTCACCACACAAAGACTATTTCCATGACAAATAAACATAAACATATAACTATAAATCCATATATCATCATATGCAACTTGTCCTCAATTCCAACCCAAAATCCGAAATTCACAATTCAACTAACAACCAACCTATTTATCATGTTTTACCTTCATTATAACGTATTCCTAACACACCCACAAACTTTAATTAACATAAATGAGGCTAGAAATTAACATACCTTCAAGCTCCTTACTAGACTCAAACCTTCCTAGCCGTCGAACCGAGCGTTTTCTTGACCAACTAACGCTTCTACGCCGCTTAGGGGATTCAATATACCAAGCTTGAAGCATCAAATAATGGAAAACTTAAAAAAATGAAATTTTTTTCCCTTTTACTGTAGTAACCCAAGACTTCAGCTCACTCTCTCAAGTTTTCTCCAATTTTTCTAAGTGTAGAAATTACTCTACAAGATAAGCTCACACATGATATATATATATATATACTCAAGTCCCACACATGTACCAATAAGAATTAAACACACATATGACCCCACAATAATTTAATTCTTAAGGATTAAACTTAGAACAAAATTAACATTTGGTCCCAAACTTTGCCAAATTGAATCAATTAAGGACTTACGGGATCAACTTACGGGGTCTAACACCTTGGATCGCCCTTCTTGACAGATCCAAATATTCCTTGAAGTATTTTGGAGGTCTAAATCAGCGGATCATCGAAATTTACAAATTCAATAGACTTTAGTAAAATAGTCATAATGTTCTACTCCGAACTCCGATTAAGAAGAAATAAAATTTATTAGAAAGATAATTTAATTATATACAATTTGATATATTACGGACCTTCTAACTCATTATGTGATGATAGATATGACCATTTGAAATTGATCCTTCCATAAACTTATATTGATACTTAGCCAATTGAAAAGTTTTGAACTTGTCTTGACCTTGGGTGTCCTTTATGACCTCAAATCATATCTACCACATTTTAAATATTTAGGAAAAATACCCAATTATAGTTTCACAACTTTAAAGTCATTGGATCACCTATTTTCATTGAATTTCATGTTAAAACTCAATTGATGCGGAAAATTCCATCTCAACTTTGTTTTAAGGGATCTTTGTGACCTTTATTCATTTCAACTCTATCATCCCACTATTGAGTAGACTTTAATACCTATATTAAAAGTTTTAAACACTCAATATGTCCCCACGTAAGTCAGAGAAAAGTTTGAATCTTAGTTTAGGAATTTTCAAGGTGTTACAAGGGGAAGGAAGTAATAGATTATATGCAACTTTTGACACCTCTTTCAGCCTCCCTGAAACACTATAGATTTTGCAGTAAGTGGAGATGCTATTTTCAGGTAAGCATGTTATTGATTTGTGCTCACAATCTGCTATATGTTTTGTTTTCTATCCTTTGATTGTATATATTAGACTTTTTGATTATTTGTTAGTTTATTCTACACTTTTTCCTTTGCTGCTACAAATTCTAAGGCAAAATCTTTGAAGTGGAACAAGTAATGCACACAAGAAAGAAGCGGAACCCCTATTTCTGGATCTAAAAGCTCCCATTTTATTTGTTATCTTCCTTTTATAGTTTAACTATTTCTTACCTAGCGAGCTTCAGCAAATTTTTAAACAAATTACTCACGCATCTTACAGTTTATTAGTGTGATCAAAGGAAACGACTCTTTTCATTTTCACAAATAGGGACCATCAGTTAATGTCGATAACAAATATTATATTCATAATACAAGCCCAAATAATTTAAAATGATAATCAAATTACAATAAGAATAATAAAGTCACTTTCACGGTTAGCCTATCAAAGTCCACACCAAGACCTTACAAGTCAAGTTGATAATGATGCATACACTTTGATCTTTAGCTGCAATTAATTAATGGTAATACCTTAGTTGCTGCTATATATATATATATATATAGAGAGAGAGAGAGAGAGAGACAACTAGAATTCTTTGTAAGCTTATAATAACGTTCGATCTAATAAAATTAACTAATATTGACAAGACTTTAGCAATTCTTGTTAATGTGCATATGTATTTTCATTGAAAGTTGTTTTTATTGTAGTAATATGATGCAAATGTGATAGGCGTGCCAATCCCATTTGAAATGTTCTGTTCATCTCCTATAACTTCTAGAAGTTATTACGTCTGGTCCTTTCAAATACAAATGCAATCATATAATGTTGTCCAGTGGAGGAAGCTAGGCCTTGTTATTTTTGAAAAAAAAATAGTTTCCTTCTTGAACTTGATTGTCTGTATTATTCACTTGATCGCTCTCTTATTGCTTGCACTGAAATGTATCTATGAGTAGACTTTTTGAGTTTACCCCATATTGATAATATAATCTATCATATACTGCAGATTTATATAACATATAATGGCCAACAATGTAGTAAGTTCTACTTTATGATATTTACATGTTTTCCTAGGTACCTTGATGTCTTGCTATGTCATATTTTGTGAATGCAGAAGCTTGGCTAGACTCCAATTCTACCATCCTGTTGTTGTAGATTAAGATATGGTTATGATATCATATAACTAAAAACTCCAAATAACTTTAACATTTTTAATTGTATTATCACTACTAGTAGAACAATGGTTCCATGGATGACTCACTTGGGTTTATTGTAAATATTATAATGCTATATATAATATCTATGATTTTAGGCTGGCATTCCAGTAGTCCTGTTTTTGAATAACTTAAATGCTAAATATTTAGAAGCCATTTGACTGCACTGGCAAATTTTCTCCAAGTTGTTGATAATTCTTCCATCGATGATTCAAACTTTACAAGAAAATGCTTTTATATTATTTGTTGTTTGTTTTTCATACTTCTGTGTCTTTTATTTTTGTGTTGTTGTAGCCATTTGTTTATTATGCTTTAGGTTGGCAAGGAGTATCATAGTATTTTATTTTTACTTAGATTATTTCAAAGTTAGATTAGTCACAGTAATAACCAAGCAACCATTTAAGTTGAACCAGGTATAACGTTCAACTTGCCACAAAAAGCACAAAAACGACCTTTCAAGAGAGGCTTGGCAAGAATATCTGCAAATTGGTCATGAAAAGAAATATATAAAACTTGAAGTTCCTTTTTGTGTACAAGATCTCAAATGAAGTGAAAATCAATCTCCATATGTTTGGTGCGAGAGTGAAACACTGGGTTAGAGGTAAGATAGGTAGCATTTAAATTATCACACCACAACAAAGGTACATAATCTAAAGAAAGGTCAATTTCTTTCAACAAAAGTTGAATCCATATAAGTTCACTAGTGGTAGCAGCAAAAGAGCGACATTTGGCCTCGGTAGTGGAGCGCGAGACTGATCGTTGTTTGCAAGAACACCAAGAAACAAGTGACAAACCAAAAAAATTGAAAAATCAGTAGTAGAGTTTCAATCATCTATACTTCCTCCCAAATTGACTTTGCAATATCCTTGTAATTGGTGAGAGTTCTGATTCAAAAAAAATGCCTTGAGAAGAAGTAGATTTTAGATATCTTAGGATATTCTTAACTGCAGCTCAATGTTTCTTTGTTGGACTATGCATGAACTGACAAACTTTATTGATCGAGAAGGAAATATCAGGTCTAGTGAAAGTGAGGTATTGTAAGCCACGACAATACTTTGATAAAGACTTTCATCAAGAAACTGAATGTTGTCACTGGCGTGCAACTTATTACCTGGGCACATCAGAGTAGAAATATCATTGTAGGTTAGCGTATTACTACATTCAAAGAGATCATGTGTATATTTAGACTGATATAACAACAACCATCAGATTTGCATGAAGGTTCAATACCCAAGAAGTAATTAAGCTTGCCCAAGTTGCGCAAATCGAGCCAGATTTCTAATTGTTAAATCAATGAAAAGACTAGATGCATAGACATGCCCAAGAGTATAATGTCATCAATATAAATCTGACAAAATAGTGTTTCCATGCCCCTGCTTCTGAAAAAGAGTGACGAATCTATTTTAGAACCTTGAAACCAATCTCACGCAAGGCATCCGTCAAACATTTATTCTAGACTCGAGGAGCCTATTTAAAGCGATAAATAGAATTTTCTAGCTTGTAATCAGGATGATTGGGGTCAATAAAACCTGGAGGTTGAACCATCTTGTTAGACCCAAGCCTAGGTCCTAGATGTGACACGATGAATGAAAACCCGAAAGAACCCCAAAAAAGCCTCTTAGCATATCATTTACACATCCTTGGTCGTGGAAGTAATTAGACAACAACAAGAGAGTAAAAATAAGGATAAAGGGACTACAGGAAGTCTTGGATAACTATACACAATCAAGAGTCAATAACATAACATAATTACATCACTTGTCCAACAACACCTCTAGCATAGATAGGGCGGAGGCCAAGACACTTTCTGGGCTCACCTTCATAGTATCAAGAGTTCAACATAAGAAATAACATAAGAAGGAGTAGCATAGCCAATGTCCCTGAACTTGAGGACTCACCAAAGCTTATATTCAAGATATCACAACTAGCCATGTGGAGGATGATCGTGAGGAGCTCCAATTCCTACATGGAAACACCATCTAGGCATAGAGTATGTGTTAGTACATTTGAATGTACTAAGTATGTAGGATGCAATGCAACAAGAGATAGACAACATAGCCAAAATATATAAACATAGGCAATGGTTAGTATACTAACAATATGACAATCAAGATCAACGCTTGAAGTAAAACATGCTTGTATAGAACATATTACATGTGTAGGAAGAGGCCATCATCATAGACCAAGCACACTAGTACTTGGAATCCAAGGCGCACCACCCCTTTGGAAGGTGATTGAGGTATCTACCCCTCAATTGGTACTACGGGCTTACGACCCCCCGACAAAGTGATTGAGGTATCTACTCCCCAATATGGTAGTATGGCCTTACTGCCCCCCGACAAGGCGATTGAGGTATCCATCCCCCAACATGGTAGTATGGGCTTACCATCCCAGATAAAATGATTGAGGTATTTACCCCTAAACAAGGTAGTACAGGCCTAACACCCCCCGACAAGGTTATTGAGGCTTAACATCCCCTCAACAAGGTGATTAAGCTTAACATCCCTAACAAGGTGTGGTCAACTTGCAACACCATAGATACTTTTCATAAATTCATCACATACATACATTCCTTTCATCATCATAAAGTTAATTGACTCATAGGCCATGCAATAGATCATCAATAGCTCAAGAATTCTTAACCGGTCATAAATTTTATCAAACACTTGGCAGGTGTAATGCTAGTTTAAAATTATACAATTCAAGAGTGTAATCATGTGAGAAAACTCAAGGTAAATCAACCCACCAACACCTGGTAATACCCTCATGCAAGATACATTAAAATCTCTCGTCAAATCCCATAAAAGATCATAGATTCCTATCTCAAAATCACATTTTATGAAAGCCCAACATAGTTTATATTCAAATTTCATAATAAAAGATACCCATAGATAACCAACTTGAAAACATGCAATTTACATGAAAAAGAAGGTTGGGCACCATGGGTGAAGGACCTAGTGGTTGAAACCCACATACCTCAACTTTAGATATTTTCTTAATAAAGATTTGGATGAGAACTTGAAGCTTGAATGAAATTCTTTAGATCCCAAAATGAGTTTGAGTCACTTGAATTTGGATGAAATATTTGGCTAAGTGTTAGAGAGGGTTTTGAGAGTGTCTTGAATGATATGAGGTTGAAAAATGACTAAGTATAGGTGTTTTTATGCATAGGAAGGTTTAGGCGCTAGATCATAATTCCTTGGATCAAAGCAGTAAAACTGGAAACAAAATAACACTGGTCCGCATCCTGGCCGCATGGCGCCAAGGGCGCGGATCTTCTATAGATATGAAATTTTTGAAAAATTATTTTTAGCTATGGTTGCTCTAAAATCAGGGTTACACTCATTTTCCACTCAATTTTAGCCTCTGATCATAAATATGAAGTCAAATTTTTGATATTGCATCCGGATTTTGAGATATACAGAAATTACAATTATGGACATTTTCGAGACACATTTTTGGGCACTTTTTGGGGCATTTCAATATCTCCCTCTTGGGAACATTCATCCTCGAATGTCAAAGATGTGTACATAAGAGAAGTAATCATGATGAAATCAGCCCAATAAGAATGCAACAATGCACTTAAACACTATTTTCAAAAATCTCAACATCAATGTCAAAATCACCATGAACTTGTCAACATAAATATGAATGCATGCAAATGATATAAGTGCTGAAACATAAGACTTGAAATCACATAAAGGACTTAACTTAGTACCTTAGGCTTGAGAAGGATGGAAGAGAAAGGGGTATCGCTTTTGCATGTATGCCTCGGCTTCCCATGTGGTACGTTTAACTTGTTGGTTCCTCCAAAGGACCTTAACGGAAGCTACATCTTTGTTCCTCAACCTCTTCACTTGTCTATCCAAACATTTCTACTGGGACCTCTTCATAAGTCAAGTTATCTTTAACAACACTCACAACATCTAAAGGCACAATAGCACTTACGTCACCTACACACTTCCTTAACATAGACACATGGAAGACCGGATGAACTATATTTATATTATTGGGCAACTCCAACTCATAGGCCACCTTACCAATCCTCCTCAACACTCTATAAGGACCCATAAATCTTGGACTCAATTTACCCTTTTTACCAAAATGAGCCACACCCTTCATGGGTGAGACCTTCAAATAGATCCAATCACAAACCTTAAGTTCAAGATCCTTTCTCCTTACATCGGCATAGAACTTTTTTCTAGTTTGGACTGTCTTCATCTCTCCATTATCAACCGCACCTTCTCCATGGACCCCATAACCAAATTCGTACCCAACAAGGCTATCTACCCTACCTCAAACTATCCAACTGGGGACCTACAATGTCTACCATAGAGAGCCTCAAAAGGAGCCATACCAATTCTTGAATGATAACTATTATTGTAAGTAAACTTAATGAGTGGAAGGTGTTCATCCCAACTACTCTTAAACTCCAAAACACAAGCTCTAAGCATATCCTCAAGAGTTTGGATAGTTTTTTTGGCTTGGCCATCTGTTTGAGGGTGAAAGGTCGTACTAGGCTTAACCTTGGTACCAAGACCTCTTTGGAAGGACCTCTAAAAGTAAGAAGTGAATTGAACACCATGATCTGATAAAATAGACAAAGGCACCCTATGCTATCTAACCAACTCATGAATATACAATTTGGCATAATCTTTAGCACCATAAGTAGTCTTAACCGATAGGAAATGAGCAGACTTTGTCATTCTATCAACCACAACCCAAATAAAATCAAAATGCTTTCTAGTCTTAGGCAACCCAACCACAAAATCGATATTAATTTCCTCCCACTTCCAAGTAGGAATCTCTATATCTTGGGCTAGGCCACCCGACCTTTGATACTCGACTTTAACTTATTGGAAAATATGACAATTGGATACAAACTTAGCAATATATCTCTTCATACCACCTCACTAATACACTTCCCTTATATCTCTATACATCTTTGTAGAACTGGGGGTGAATAGAATAGGAAGAATTATGAGCCTCATCGAGGATTTTCTTTCCCAAGTTATCAACATTAGGCACACACAACCTACCTTGGTACCTAATGGCCTTGGGAGAAAATTTCTACATTGCCATCTCTCACCAAGGTCCTTCAATTCTAACAAGGTGGGGTCAAGATCTTGCTTTGACTTCACCTCCATAATCAATGAAGACTTTAGAGCCATCAACAACCATTACACCACCATTATCAACCTCTTCCAACTCAACAAAATCTCAAGGTAATATTTTATGCAAAATGAACATGGGACACTTTCTATGGACTCTTCTAGCAACAATAGATGTACCAACGGTAGTAGAAATTTCATATGGCTCATACAACAATTCCAGTTTTACATGAAGCTTTTTGGCAACAAAAGGAGTAATAAAAGAAAGAGTGGCACCCAGGTTTATCAATGCATACACATCAAAATCTAAGACTTTTAACATACCGGTGATGACATCGGGCGCCTCCTCTATCCTTTGTGTCCCTTGAAGAGCATAGAATCTATTGTGCCTTAGAGAACTACCTTGTTAGCCTCCTCTTCTTCTAGGACCCGCATTTTCACCTTGGCCTTATGGACGACTATCTCTACCCTTGTTTTGATTAAGAGGATAATCAATCATCTTTTAACCCACTTCATACAACCATAACAAGTATTAATATTCCTCAAACATGGGCCATTATGCCCTCTACCACATCTTGGACATATAGCATTAGTCACCACACCACCACCACCTTAGTATCTTTGATTATCATTAGCAACCCTTTTATTAGGAGCATTTGAAGAACTTTGGCCTTGGAATTTGTGGCCTTGAGGAAATCGTCCACCCTTAGGATTTTAGAATCCACCTTCAAAATGGGCCCTCTTAGCCTCACCCATCCTCTTCTTTCTTAAATTTTTCCCTTCTAATTGTTCAACATAAGTTATGAGGTGGGCAAGTCCATATCACCTATCAACATGGTGGTATAACACTCTTCATTCACCAAATTGGATACACCCATCACAAACTTATTCTTTCTAGATCTTGGCTCGGCTACCAATTTTGGAGCATATTTAGAGAATTGGTTGAACTTGAGGGCATGCTCTATCACACTCATTGACTCTTGCTTTAGATTCATAAATTGCATTATTTTGGCCTCCCTTAGCTCAAAAGGAAAGATCCGATTAAGAAATGCAACCTTGAACTCCTTCCAAAGGATGACATTGTTGTTCCCCTTCTCAACCTTCCATTGGGTAAACCGTATTTGGGCTACCCCTTTGAGTTGATAGGCTGCCAACTCCACTTTATCCTTTGAGTTAACCCCCATAATAGACAACACTTTGTACACCTCATTAATAAATTCTTGAGGGTCCTCATCCACTTTAAACCTATGGAACTCCGCTGGGTTCATTCTTGTAAATTCCCTCACCCTTGAAACCGAAGTAGGAACATAAGGGTCTTGGTTCCCTTGGTTGATTTGATTAGTCATGGCATGGGCTAGCATGGTAATTGCATCCTAGAACTCTTCATTAGCCGCTCCATCATGAGGAGCTTGAGGAGCGGGAGGGGCCGGTTGCTCCTAGGGTGAATGAGCTCTTCTTCCTCTTAGAATAGGTATGATCTAGCATAGCAAAGAACATTTATTAGGGGAAAGCCTTAACTCAAATTCTATAGCATGACATAGATCAAGAAGAAGGGAAACATTTGCTAAAACATCTCATAGCATATTACACATAGTTGTGGTGCACTTAATAACCATGAACAAGACTCTAATCTATCGGTGTGTTGGACTCTGAGGACCATTAACAACCTAGTGCTCTGATACTAAGTTTGTCATGACCCAAGCCTAGGGCCTAGATGTGACACAGCGAATGGGAACCCAAAGAGATCCCAAACAAGCCTCTTAGCATATCATTTACACATCCTTGGTCAAGGAAGCAATTAGACAATAATAAGAGAGTAAAAATAAGGATAAAGGGACTAACGAAAGTCTTAGATAACCATAAACAATCAAGAGTCAATAACATAGCATAATTACATCACTTGTCCATCAACACCTCTAGCATAGATAGGTTGGGACAAACACTTTCCAGGCTCACCCTCATAGTATCAAGAGTTCAACATAAGAAATAACATAAGCAAGAGTAATGTCCCTGAACTTGAAGACTCACCAAAGCTTATCTTCAAGATAGCACAACTAGCCACATGGAGGATGATCGTGAGGAGCTCCGGTTCCTACATGGCAACATCATGTTGGCATAAAGTATGTGTTAGTACTTTTGAATGTACTAAGTATGTAGGATGCAATGCAACAAGAGATAGACAACATAGTAAAAATGTATAAACATAGGCAATGGGTAGTATACTAACAATATGACAATCAAGATCAATGCTTGAAGTAAAACATGCTTGTATAGAACATATTACATGTGTAGGAAGAGGCCATCATCATAGACCAAGCACACTAGTACTTGGAATCCAAGGCGTACCACCCCTTTGGAAGGTGATTGAGGTATCTACCCCTCAATTGGTACTATGGGCTTACCACCCCCCGATAAAGTGATTGAGGTATCTACTCCCAACATGGTAGTATGGGCTTACCGCCCCCCGACAAGGCGATTGAGGTATCTACCACCCAACATGGTAGTATGGGCTTAACATCCCCAGATAAGGCAATTGAGGTATTTACCCCTCAATAAGGTAGTACATGCCTAACACCCCCCAACAAGGTTATTGAGGCGTAACATCTCCTCAACAAGGTGATTAAGGTTAACATCCCTAACAAGGTGTGATCAACTTGCAACACCATCGATACTTTTTATAAATTCCACACATACATACATTCCTTTCATCATCATAAAGTCACTTGACTCATAAACCATGTAATATATCATCAATAGCTCAAGAATTTTTAAGCGGATATTTTATCAAACACGTGGCAGGTATGTAATGCTACTTTAAAACCATGCAATTCAAGAGTGAAATTATGTGAGAAAACTCAAGGTAAATCAACCCACCAAGACTTGGTAATACCATCATGCAAGATACATTAAAAGCTTTCATCAAATATTATAATAGATCACAGATTCATAACTCAAAACATGCTTAAACAATCTCTTAACCAACCTCAAGAAACTACTCATATGTTGTTGAATAGAAATAAGGAATGTCAGTCATTGATAATTTTGTCAGCAGCCAATTGTTCTCGAATAGGGCCATTCAAGGATGTAAAATATCACAGTGTGATAAAAGAATCAATTAAAAAAGATCCCCTGCTTCCAATTAGGAATTCATTGGGACCTTTAGGAACATTCGTTTCAATTGAGAATTTTTATTCATCTTACCATTTAATAACTCATAATCAGATCTTAGTAACTAAATATTTGCAACTTGAC
>JAOTQJ010092808.1:0-11934 GCA_025642045.1 Solanum sejunctum
AGGCGAATCCCACATTGGAAAAAGAGGGGGAGTTCCTGGGCTATATGTTGAGTTTGGAACCTTACATGTGCATACGCGTTTTCCCAGGCTTACCTGGGAGGAACAAAATTGTGCGGCCTTGTGGGGCTAGAGTGGACAATATATGTTTGTGTGGGGCCATTCGTAACATCGGATATGCCAATCATGGACTGGTAAAGCAAAGAAGCTACAAGCTTTGCATCCACCATCTCATTCTCCACTCCTAGCTCCTCCTAATCCACATGGCTTTGCTCTACTCCCAATGAATCCTAATTTGTCACGACCCAAGCCTAGGTCCTAGATGTGACACGATGAGTGGGAACCTAAAGAGACCCCAAATAAGCCTTTTAGCATATCATACGCACATCCTTGGTCGTAGAAGCAAAACAAACAGCAATAACAAGAGATATAAATAAGGGAAATGGGATTAAGGTAGGTCTTGGAAAATCATAAAACACTCAAGAGTCAAGCTCAAAGCATAAATACATCAATTGTTCCAATAATACCTCTAAACATAGATTGGAGCAGGGGCAAAGATACTCTCCGAGCTCACCCTCATAGTATTAAGTTTTCAAGATAAAGAGATACCAAAAGTAAAAGTAGCATAGTGAGTGTCCACGGACTTGAGGACTCACCAAAGCTTAGCTTTCAAAACATCAAACTAGCCACGTGGAGCATGATCGGAGGTGCTCCAGTTCCTACATGGTAATATCATGTACGCATAGAGTATGCGTTAGTATGTTTGAATATACTTAGTATGTAGGATGCAATGCAACAAGATATAGACAATATAGTTTAAGTACATAATTATAAGCAATAGATAAGTATAATATCAAAATGGCATGCATGATCAATGCTTGAGGAAAACATGCTTGTAAATCATATAATTTGCAAATATAGGTTACATGTGTGGGAAGAGACCATAATCATCATAGCCCAAGCAAACTATCACTTGAATTCCAAGGCATTCCACCACCACCCCCTTTGAAGGTGATTGAGGTACCTATCCTCAACATGGTAGTACGGGCATGCCACCCCTAACAAGGTGATTGAGGTAAATATCCTCAACAAGGTAGTACGAGCATGCCACCCCCGATAAGGTGATTGAGGTACATACCCCTCAACAAGGTAGTACGGGCATACCACCTCTCGACGAAGGTGATTGAGGCTTGTCATTCCCCTCCCCCTCAATAAGGTGATTGAGCATGCCACCCCCAATAAGGTGTGGTGAACTTGCAACACCATAGATATTTTTCATAAATTCAATGCATATATATAACCCTTAATCATCATAATGTCACTTGACTTGTAAGACTTGCAATGGATCATCAATAAGTCAAGAATCCTTGTCTAGACATTTTATCAAACACTTAACGGTTGTGTAATGCTAGTTCAAAATCATGCGATTCAAGAGTGAAGTAATATGAGAAAACTCAATGTAAATCAACCCACCAACACGTAGTAACAGCCTCATGTAAGATACCTTGAAATCCATCATCAAATCTCATAGTAGATCATATTTTCATAGCTCAAAATATGCATAGTCACAATAGACAATCCATCTCATAGTATAAGCTTAAAATAGGTGCACATGTGTTTTCAATCAACATTTCATAAACCCCCACATATTTTATAGCTATAATCCATAATAGGTAATACCCCTAAGTAACACAACTTAAAAACATGCAATTTTCATAAAACAGGAAAGTTGGGCACCATGGTGAAAGAACCTAATGGTTAGAACCCACATAACTAAATTGGGGATTCCTTGATGTAGATGTGAAGGAGAGTTGAAGCTTGAATAGAGTTCTTGAGATCCAAAACTAAGCTTGAGACATTTAAATTTGGATGAAATATTTGGTAAAGTGTTTGAGAGAATTTTGAGAGGGTCTTGAGTGATTAGCTGAAAATGGCTAAGTATAGGTGTTTTTATGTATATGTAGGCATGGGGCTATGACCCAAAGGCCCTTGGGCCAAAATAGAATTTTTAGGAAAAATTAACACTGATCTGCACCCTTGGCGTATCATGGCCAGGGCGCGGATCGCCACTAGAATTCGTAACTTTGCAAAATTTATTCTTTGCTACGGCTCTCTTAAATAGGGATTATACCCATCTCCCACTCAATTTTCCCTCTGATCAAAAATATGAGATCGGATTTTTCATATTATTCATAGATTTGAGATATATAGAAATTACAATTGTGGGCATTTTCGAAGCACAGTTTTGGGCATTTCATAATTAGTCTCCGGGGTGCTCATCTCCTGATTCTCTTTACTGCTATTACCTAGAGTCTCTACATCTAGCTCTTCATCTGGGATTGCAACCACATCCACCTTGAGTGGTGAATCTTCTAGATCATCAAAAAATATGCTCAAATTAGTGGATCAGAGGGATGCCACCTCTTTATTCAATTTATCAATATCAACTTTCAACTCTAACGCGTTTGCTCCACCACCATTCCTCTCAACTACCATCATTCTATTTTTCAAACTCTCTTTACTCCTTCCCATAATCATCAATTGTAACCTCAAGCCTATCCGTCCTTAGCTTGTGAGCTTCTATTAGCTCATAGTTTTTAGCCTCAACCTCCACATATGGCTTCAAAGCCTTGGATGTAGCTATCTCAACTATATGGGGCACAAATGACTCAATGTTTATAGCCCGTTGATCAATAGCTTTGGACAGGCGCCCAAGCATGAAAATAGTGGCTCCAGTGAGAGGGGATTGATCATCTGTGCCTTCTATTTCTGTAGGTCAAATAGAAGTAAAAGAATGTGCAGTCGCGGAGGAAGAAGATATACCTGCTTAGGTGCCCATCTCTATAGCTCTGGACTCAAGGGCCTCAATATTAATTACCGGCAGTATGTCAACCAACTTCATGCTAGCCCTATCCACCTCATCCCAAAGGTACTTAGCCTCAATTCGTCGAATATTACTGGTCACAGATGGAGTCACCTCTATATCATTCTTTTTATTCTTTGGGACCCTGACTTGATTACATAAAGCATTAATGAGACTTGGAAATTTGCTTTTGTTTCACTCTACAAAGGATCTCTGGGGCGATGATTGATCCAAGATTCAGCTCCTTTTGTCCATGATACAACCCACTAGTGTGGATATAGCATGACATAGTATAGAGTCATTTTGAGAAGGCATCATATGATTGCTAATGAACCCAAACCAGAAATGGCGCAGGTATATTGAGCTCCTTTTTCTTAATAATTGCCCCCTCCTTCAATCATGACGGGGTTAGAATTCCAATTAGTGGAGCTAACCATGGTTTGATATCATCAAAGCTTTGAAGATGTAAAAGATCTTTAAGAACCTCTGACTCCGAAATGTAAAACCCAAAGCATCATGAATTTCAGTCTCTCCACATAGAACTTGCACACCCTGACCCTCTACAACATCTAGGGGTACTTTGTATAGAACATAGGAATAGGAGAAATCTTTTACAATTGCCTGTACCAAATGTTTTGATGTAGTTGTACCCTGGTTTTGCACTTTAGAACAACTTGACCATAGGCTTCATAGAATTCATGCAAAAGAGTAAGCATATATTGGTGCCAAGGTGTTGTAAAGCTCTGAAAGTTATGGAACTTAAGTACTTCCCATACCTTGGGGTATCGATCAGTCAATCCTTCTATTGATAGTTGCTTTTCTTCCATGATTGTCCTATGCCCTTTAGTATTAAGCCTATTTAAGAACTTTGGAACTATGGATTCCTGAGTTTTCTGAGGTGGCTATGAGATGGCATCATGCCAGACCTTGGTTCTAGACTCACTTTTATGCCACTTGGGGCTAGACTCTCTTAGAAAAGGTGAAGGCCTTATGGACTTGGCTAGGATATGATTTAGTCTGGTCATTACACAACACACTTCAACATCATTGTGAGAAGCATTGATAAACAACTAAGCACAACATTTGATCTTATGAAAAGCGTTGAGAGAAGGCTAGTCATTTAGATCGCGTTTCATTCTTGGCAATTTACCAAGATGATTCAGCGGTCAAAATTACCATTGCAGTTCTACATAGATTTCAGGCTTGGGGCTATTGCTACTTTCAATAATACTCATGCTCAATATGTGATCCGTCGACTTGATTAAGCGACAAATAGAGTTAATTGCCAAAAGTTGTAGCAGTCCATCAAGAAAAATAGCCAAATAAGGCGGTGTACATGTAAATTGGGTGCATCGCCTAGTGCACTTAGGCAGTCAAAATAACCATTGCCTGTTGTCACTGGCAAATCATCAAGACTTTAGCAATTTATGCAAGTCGCGTGGATGAAATGAGTGTACTAGCCCACCACAAAACATCAATACAAGCTTAACTAATGGCTATCACTATCATATGGTTTTAATGGCTACATACTTGATCAAACAGTTACTTACCCTTAAGGATGCCACCACCTAATCTATCATAGGGCAAGTACAATTGCTTAAAAGTGATCAAGGGTTACTCATACTTCACCCATAGCCCATAGAAATAGTCAATCTGACAGGCAAAGACATTACGAGAAAGCATTTATATGATCATGGTCTATTTTATATTTGAACACATTCAAGCATCTATTCCAGCATAAGATTCAATGTCAAACCCACAAACCAATCAACAACGAGAAAGAAATTGTTCATTTATGACTCCAACCAAACTCATTCATACCCTCAATTTTGGCATTCATAAAGAGATATCAAAACCCAAAATAAATAATATAAACATGCAACAGGGTTCAAAGGCAACTCTAAGCTCGTACCAACATGAATCTCTCAAAAATTTCAAAGTATAAAGCATGATTTTCACATCAAAAACTCTGATCAACTTCACACATAATGGCTTCTTCAAAGAACTAAACCAAGGCGTCGAAATCATATATGTATAATAATGAGACACAATAAAAACTTTAGTGATACCCTTGATTATACCTCACTTCTTGGTGAAAGTTCTAAAAGAAAACAGGGGAAAGAGCTATTGGCGTTCGAGGGAAGAGAAAAGGAGGAAAGGTGGAAAGTGAAAGGGCCAAGGCATTTGAAAAGCCTTCAGTAGGTTAGTGAGCATGAATGTTCAGTAATGCCAAACTATACCACCTAGTACACTTAGTTTGGGACCACCCTTTTTCACAGTGAGTTCACCTTGCTTGCTACTCTGAAGCGTGGTGAAACTCAGCTATGCCAATTGGGTTTGGTGATTCGCTGATCGGACTGTTGGTTCGCCAAACTTTATAATACTTTTAGGGTCACCCCTTGACCAAAAATTTGGTCATATTGATATTGCCCTTATGGCTCATGATACACCGAGTGGTTCTCGTTGGTCACCCTTTTCAACTTGCCATTTTGTTTTTCTTGTCAACCCTGTACAATTCAACACCTATTATTCAAATGAAAATATGGTAAAATTCTCATGTTGGGTTACCTCCCAAGTAGCGCCTTAATTAACATCATGGAATAACATTATTACTCTTCATTTCAAGTTACCGGCCACTGGCCCATAATTGACAATACCCCTGGATCATCTCCCGGTTTCAAAGCTTTACAAAATTTGAAAACAACTTCCTCATCATTCTGTCCAAATTTCAAGTATCTGCTTTCTATATCAACCAAATCTCTCTTGATGGCTAAGAATGGCTCTCAAAATGATTGGCACATCTATATCCACCTCGTAATCCAGAATCATAAAATTCATAGGAAGGATATATTTATCTACTTTCACCAACACATCATGTAGAATTCCCACTAGTCTTTTGATAGACCAATTAACTGTGAGCAGCTGCATTGCAGTTGGTGAAGGGGTTTCCAAACCCAGTTCCTCAAAAATCACTAGGGACATGAGATTTATGGTTCCCCCTAAATCATAAAGAGCTCTACTAAACTTTGAAGCTCCTATCGTGCATGGAATGGTGAGCGCCCTTAGGTCATCCTTTTTAGTCAACAATTTTGGTATTAGGATTGTACTGGAGTTGCGATACACTATAATTGTTTCACATTCAAGAGTCCTCTTCTTTGTTACCAAGTCCTGTATGAACTTGGCATATCCCGATATACTTCCATAAGGGGAACATTTATTGACCAAGAATTGAATATAGAAAGAAACTTTTGAAATTTAGCATCCTCCACTTTCTTCTTCAACCTCTGTGGGAATGGAGGATTTACTTTGACATGAGGTGCCTTTGACCTCACAGCTGGACTTGAGTTTTTAGGGATAGTGTTGGTGGTTTTTGACGCATTGTCCCCTCTTTTCTCTTGCTTATCATTCTCGGGGTTGGAGAGCATCATCATTTACAACTTAGCCTTCTGCTCATCATCTTCAACAACAATTATATCATCTTTCTCTTCTAACTCTTTCAGACCTTCATCAACAATCAGTGATGGTTTAGTGCCTTCGATCAACTTTCTACTTCGAGTAGTAATGGATAAGCACTAGTGATCATTCCTTTTTGATTAGCCACCATGTCACTAGGTAGACCTCCTTAGGACGCTGATTCAAATAAGCTAAAATATTTCCTAGTGAGTCTCCTAATGTTTAATGGACGCCGAATGAGACATCACAGTTTGACTCAACTAGAAAAAATCAAATTTCATTTCTTTTAATACTTTGTCCAAAGCATCACCTTACTCAAAATTTGTGAAAGCATATCCTCATTTTGAGGATTCTCTTGATTAATCACTAGTATAGCAGCCTTAACTCTATCATGTGGTGGAAAGTACCTATCTCCCTCATGATTTCGCTAACCCCTAACTTGAGGTTGATCAGTCCATGCTTGATCTCGCCATCAGGAGTTGTTGTTCCACCCTTAATTCTCAGGTGGCCTTCGACAAACTGGCCAAGAACCTACCATTTGGTTACCCAATATAATGACAATCTTCATTGTGACCATCTTCAAATGTTGCACCTTCAAACATCACCTCTCACAACATTCACACTCTTGCAATTTCTTCTCATGGCATGCTTGGTCAAAAGATCGCGCTGAGTTAACATTGTAGCCATATTCTCATCCCTTTCTTGGTCTTTGGCAAGCTTCTTCTTTGTAGGACCTTTGTGGGTTAAAGGATTGTGTCATTAGATATCATTTTACTAGTTGATTGAAATTACCCCAAATATATGCCTTGGAATGCCCAAAATTTTAATTTTCATATATCTCAAAATCCATTCGTTATTTCAAAAATCCCACTTCATATTCTTGTTCAAGGGGTCAAATTTAGGAGAAAAAGAGTCTAACTCCAATTTTAGAGCAGTCGCGTCAAAATTCAAAAATCACAAAATGTGATTTCCAAAATGATTTTCGCGTTACTAGCATGACGTGTTGGTGTGTTAATTTTTCCCATATTTTCAATTTAGGGCCAAGACTTTTAAATCTTGGGCCTAAATGTTCCCACACGTGAAAATACTTATACTTAGACTTATTTCACCCTCATATCATCCTAAACATTTTTGAATACTCACTAAAACACTTAGCCATATTTTCACTCCCAAAATTCAAGTCCCAAACCGTCCCCTAAAGCTAAGGTTCCCCTTCAAGGTTCTTCTTGAAGCTTCAAGTCTCTATCTCTAATCTTCGCCAAGTTCATCTCTAAGCTAAGGTATGTGGGTTTCTTTTATGGTTTCCTTTCACTCATGATACTCAAGCCTCCTTTTAATCAAATTGCATGATTTAATATTGATTTACAAATGAATCTTGCTTATTATGAAATTCACTGTACACTATGTTAAAGTGGTGAGAAATTGTGACTGTATTGATATATTTTGAGCTATAAATCTTTGACCTATGGTAAGATTTGAAGAATGGTTTTGATGTATGTTGCTTGAGAGTGTTGTAAGATGTTGATTGATGGTTTACAATGGTTTTTCTTGCATAATTTCACCTCTATATTTTATGGTTTTATATTAGCATTTCACACACTCTAGGTGTTTGATAAGTCCAGTTATGGTTTCTTGAGGAATTGAAGGTCCAAAGCACGAAATATAATATGATTGATGTTATAATTATGAAATGAGCTTAATTATATGATATATTCTATACAAAGTGTTGCATTAGACCATACCCAATACAGGGGGACTAAGAACTCGGATAACCTAGATGGAGGTTTGTACTCATCAACCTATGAAAGGGTTTGTACTTCACCTGGTGATGGGACGGCATCATCACTAACCTAGATGGGGGTTTGTACACATAAAACCAAGGAAGGGTTTGTACTTCTCCTCCTTAATGATTAGGCAACATTATCATAAACTTAGATGAGGGTGCATACTCATCCACCTAAATGATGGGGCAGCATTATCGCTAACCTACAAAAGGGTTGTACATTTGGAAATCTAGCTTGGTCACTTATACACATATGATATTATATATGAGTATGAGTTACTTAAGCATGTTTTACTTATGCATTGATCATACATGTTATGTTGTTATAGTATGCCTATTGCCTAATGTTATGCATTTTGATTATGATTCTCTATCTCTTTTTTGCATTGCATCCCACATACTTAGTACATTCAAATATACTAATGCATACTCTATACCTACATGATATCACCATGTAGGAATCGACGCCCAAGTTGATCATCCTCCTCCTTCACGTGGCTAGTTTGGTGCTTTAAGCTAGTTAGTGAGTCCTCCACTTTGGGGACCTTAGTCTATGTTTCTCCTATTATGTATTGAATTTTGAATATGAGGGTGAGCCCCTCCCCCCTCTCTCACTCTTATCTACATACTAGAGGTGTTGTTGGACATATTATGTATCTATGTTGAGAGCCTTGACTCTATTGTTCTTGATGTCTATGATATGAGCTTGTCTCGTGTCTCTTGATTATGAAGTTGTGAAAGCTTTTCCCTTAGTCCTGTTACCCCTTATTGTTACTCTTTTATGTTGTATCTATTGTTTCTATGACCAAGGATGTGTAATGATGTTCTAAGAGGCTTGCTTGGGGTCCCTTTGGGTTCCTCTTACACCGTGTTACGTTTAGGCCATAGGCTTGGGTCACGATATTGATCATCCACTCGTTTGTTTATAGTATGAAGAATCACATAAAAGTATTATAAAAGAAAATGGTTCAAAACTCCATGGTTTGGACACTAAAGCAAGAGTTTTCGAAACTGGAGCCATGTTTCATGCAATGGCTCACCCTTTAGCTGCTTAAAGTTCTCAATACTTTTTCTTAGTTTAATAATCTTTGAGGGAGGAAAGGATATCTCAAAGAATGCAGTTTGTAACTCCTCCCATGAAGTGGTAGAATCATGAGAAAACTTTGCTAGCCACCTCAATGCCTCTCCGATAATGGAGAAAGAAAATAGCCTTAGACGGATAGCCTCCAGGCTAACTCCCTTGAAGTTGAATGAGAGACACACATCAACAAAGTTCCTCAAGTTTTCATGAGGATCTTTATGGCCGAGTTCTCCAAATAATCCCTTCAGTTGGTGGAGTTGCAACATGGTGCTAGTCACATGAATATTAACCCCTCCAGCTAAAGGGAGGTAGTTGGATAGCATCGGTGCTTCCAACCTAATCCCAGCTAACATCTTGCATCCTATTCATGTCCCCAACATTCTCACATGAATGCTTCAATCATCCTCCATATTTACACCTGGTATTCAACAACAAAAACAACAAGAAGATAGTAAAAAGAATTCTAACTACAAGAACAAAGCTCCACAAACACTTCTAATATGAACATATTGATTTCCTGGTAATGAAGCCATTTTTAATGTCTCTCAACCCGTCTACTCAAAGGAAGAAAGGGTGGTTGTCAACAATATAATAACCCAGATTTAGAGGTTGGGGTCAATCCCACAAGGAGTCATGGTTCAAGGAGGAAGTGACTCATTGGACTAAGTAATTGTAGGATCTAGGGGGTTGTAATAATTATAATAAAGTTCAGCTAACAAGTTCTAATTGTAGAATTAAGTAACTCTCAAGGGAAGATGTTGGGGATGTTAAAATATGGGCAATAATCTAACAAATGGGTCTAGATACTTTATTACAAGAGTTGATGTTGAGTGAATAGGATCAGTTGTTTGTAACCCAAATCACCTATGAAATATGGGTATTTCATATGAATTAACTAAGATATCACACGCGGACCGTCAATGACACACTTGGCCTAGAAGTTAAGAAAAACGCCTACTACCTTGGCCATTGAGTCCAACAATATGGATATCAATTGGAAACCCTTAAGGTTTCTGGCTATTATATCAATTTCACACTCTAATAGTCCAAGCTACAGAACAATCAGAGTTCTAAAAACAAAACCTCAAGTTTCCAGCCTTGAGATTTATACATTAAACTTAGGAACATATATAAATTCACCTAAATGAACTAAAGATAAGTCAAGATATCACAAACCCAATGAGCAAATTAAAGACCCATATCAAAAGCACACCCCTAATATGAGGGTTTAGTCACTCATGCAAGAAATTAAAGATTGATTATGATACATAGTAGCAGAAGTCATGGGTAACGAGATTAAGTAAAAATTAGTGGTTATCACCAGCAAATTCTCTCCAATTTGGTGCCCAAAATTCTTCAAAACCCTAGCCTCTCTTATACTCTAGAAGAAGGTTCTATGTGCTATTACTATATTATAATTGTTCTGATATAGAAAGAACAGAAAATTTACAATGTTCTTTCTAAAAATTCTTATATACTCCATGTAAAAAGTGTGAAAGTTTGTGCTGTGAAATGTCACTTAGCGGTCAAGGCTAACCATATCGAGCACTTCAGTGATGCGCAGAATGTGCATTAGACCACTTTTATGTGCATCCCTATGAGCGTTCATCCACTGCAACATTAGGTGGTGACTCTTTGCTAGCCTATCCAATTCAGCGATGAACCAAAATTTTCTTCATATCATTTTCTTGTCAATGTTTTAGGTCATCGGGTGTTGCAACTTTAGGCGATCCCTTGTGCACTTAGATGTGTTGCTGAGTATGCTCTGCACCATCAATCTTGATCGCGCTCCTAACGTGACTTGGAAACTTTCTTTTTGCATAGTTAGGCAATCTTCTTAAGGGTTTGACGGATTGTCGAAGATGTCAGCAACACCACTTTTCATTGCCTTTAACCACTTTTGCTCACTTTCTAATATTCCAGCAAGACTTGTCCCTTTGTGCACTTTTAACTCCATTTTCTGTCATGACATATGCATATTTGTTAGCATTTGGAATTATTAGCATACTAAAGGCAATATATCTTTGCAATTTGACCCCAAATTTAGTTCGAAATATGGACTCATCATGCAGCTAACTCCTTTCTTTGTGTTCACGGAGGTGTTTGAGTTGTTATTTCCACATTTGTGAAATGCCTCAAAAAAGTGCCCAAAAATATGCCTTAAAAATGCCCATAATCATAATTTTTATATATCTCAAAATTCGTGCTTGATATTAAAATATCGACTTCATATTCGTGATCACAGGGCAAAATTGAGTGGGAAATAGGTATAATCCCAATTTTAGAGCAACCGTAGCAAAAATTTATTTTCCAATATTTTTGAACAACACTAAGGATCCGCGCCCCTGGTGTGACGCGGCCAGGGCAAGATCAATGTATTTTGTTGTCAGTTTTTCCTATTTTAGTCCAAGGCTTTTGCGGTCTTAGCCTTTTCATGTATAAAATACCTATACTTAGTGATTTTTTAACCCATATCATTCAAGTCACTCCCCAAAACCCTCTTTAACACTTAACCAAATATTTCATCCACATTCAAGTATCCCAAACTCATTTTTGGATCTCAAGGAATTCATTCAAGCTTCAAGTTCTCATTCAAATCTTCTTCAATAAAATCTCCAAAGTTGAGATATGTGGGTTTCAACCATTGGGTCCTTTTACCCATGGTGCCCAATGTCCTTTTACCTCATGCTCCTACTCGGGCATCTAGGGTGAGGGATTACACAAGGATGAACCCACCAGAGTTCTATGGGTCTAAAG
>JAOTQJ010092819.1:0-11933 GCA_025642045.1 Solanum sejunctum
TCGGTTTGCCCATGGACCGGCTTTGCTTAGCGGAGACATAAGGAGCTGGGATGGGATGGCATCATGGCATGTGAGTGTTGGTCCGAGTTCGCCTCGGCTCACGAGAGTGCGTGGCACCATCGTCTCGGCTCCATAAACGGGCATGATGGCCTCTATACTTTATGCTTTATAATGCGTGAACGCTTGGCACCTTCGCCCTCGTTCATGTAGATCGTTTGAGGGTTTGTGTGGAGATTTGGAGATTTGAAACTTCTGGTGTTATGCTGTGGTATGGCGCATTTGGAGGTCGCCATCGTTCCCGTCCGATATGTATTATTTTGATATTTGAAAAGAATAAACATTTTTATGTTGACAGACAGGTTTGACTTCTGTACTGTTATATCTGGATTATTATTTTCACTCACATTTTGGGTTTTTTGCTTTACATACTTGGTATGTATTTCTTACTGACCCCCTCTTTTTGGGGGTTGCGTTCATGCCCGCAGGTACAGACGAACAGGCTAGAGGATCGTCTTCTTAGGACCTCCGTCTATCGTTGAAGTGCTCCTTAGCATCAGGAGCAGACAATTTGGTATATGCTTGTACATGTTTAGTTTGTATTTTGCATTTATGTATATATATATATATATATATACTACAGGGTATGACGGGGCCCTGCCCCATCATGTGGTCCGGTTTCCATACATAGAGGTCTGTGGATACATGTGGGTGTGGGAAATTACACTGGTATTATCTATACCCCTTAATAAAGTAGTTCGGGCTTACCACCTTCGAAACGTAAATTGAGGTATTTACGCCTCAGCAAGGTAGTACGGATTTACCACCCCTCAGTAAGGTGATTGAGGTATTTACCCCTCAACAAGGTAGTATGGGCTTACCACCCCCTAACAAGGTGTGGTCAAGTTGCAGTACCAAAGGTAATTCTCATAAATTCAACACTTACATATGTTCTCTTTATCATCATGAAGTCACTTTTCTCATAATACTTTTTTGAATATCCTCCTTCCATGCAATAGATCATTAATAACTCAAGAATCCTTAGCAAGACATTATATCAAACACTTGGTGGGTATGTAATGCTAGTTCAAAATCATGCAATTCAAGAGTTAAATAATGTGAGAAAACTCAAGGTAAATCAAAATACCAGCACGTGGTAACACCCTCATGCAAGATACATTGAAACTTCTCATCAAATCTCATAATAGATCATAGATTCATAACACAAAACAGGTTTAAAACAACCATCATTTTATGAAACCCCAACATAATTTGTAATCAATTTAATAACAAAAGATACCCATAGATAATCTAACTTGAAAACATGCAATTTACATATAAGGAAGGTTGGGCAACATGGGTGAAAGGACCCAAAAGTTGAAACCCACATACCTCAAACATTGGGATTTCCATGATGAAGATTTTAATGAGATCTTTAAGCTTGAACGAAATTCTTGAGATTTGAAAATGAGTTTGGGACACCTGAATTTGAATGAAATATTTCAATAAGTGATAGAGAGGGTTTAGGGAGTGTCTTGAGTGATATAGAGTTGAAAAATGACTATGTACAGAATTTTTTACGCATATGATGGCACGGGGACATGACCCCAAGGCCTTTGGGACAAAATAGTTTTTAGTGAACAAAATAACATTGATCCACAAATTTTGGAAAAAAGGAAATTTCACTACAGTTGCTCTAAAATTGGGGTTATACCTATTTTCCACTCAATTTTGCCCTCTAATCATGAATATGAAGCAAGATTTTCGATATCGTACATGAATTTTTCGACATATAGAAATTAAGATTATGGATATTTCCAAGGCATATTTGTGAACATTTTTGGGGTGTTTTAGCATCTCCCTCTTGGAAATATTCATCCCGGAATGTCAAAGAAATGTATATAAGAGAATCATGCTTTTATCCTAAAACATGAATGCAGCAAATGCATATAAACATCATTTCAAAAATGTGAACATAATAGTTAAAAATAACCATAAACTTGTCAATATAAACATGAATGCATGCAAATGACACAAGGGCTCAAACTTAAGACATGAAATCACAAAATGGCTTAGTTCTGATAGCTTAAGCTTGAGTAGAATGAAAGAGGTACGAATATCACTTCTTCATGTTCGTTCTGGCTCCACAGGTGACACTTTCAATTTGATGGATCTTCCAAAGGACCTTTGACGAATACCATATCTTTAGTCACCAACCGTAAACTCAAGATCTCTGCTTCTTACATAGAAATAGGACTTCTGCCTACCTTAAGATGTCTTCAATCTTCCCATTATTAGCCTCACCTCCTCCAAAACTCACATAACCAAATCCGGTACAGTCAAAGTCATATGACTAACACACCACTGTCAAATCTATATACATCTTTGTGGAACTAGGGTGAATAGAACATGATGAGTTATGAGCCTTATCTAAAACATACTTCCTCAAGTCATCAACATTAGGTACACATAATCCACATTGGTACCTAAGGGCACCATCTCCCCCTTGGGAGAAAACCTCCACATTGCCATCTCTCACCAAAGCCTTCAACTCTAGCAAGGCGGAGTCAAGATCTTGTTTTGCCTTTACCTCTTTAACCAAGAAAGACTTAGGACCATCAACAACCACTATACCACCATTATTAACTTCATCCAACCTAACCCCCAACCTATCCAACTGATGGACCTTTCTAGCCACCTATTTGCTACCATCATCAACATGAGCTAGGCTACCCATAGACACTCTACTTAGAGCATCGGCCAGAATATTAGCTTTACCGGGGTGATAATGCACACTAATATCATAATCCTTAAGAAACATTAATCACTTTATTTGTCTCAAGATAAGATTTCTTTGGGTGAACAAATATTGGAGACTCTTATGATCGGTAAATGCATCAACATGAACCGCATATAAATAGTGGTGCCCAAAGTTTCAAAGCAAGCACCACAACGGCCAATTCAAGATCATGAGTGAAATAATTCTTTTTGTACACATTATGTTGTCTAGAGTCATATGCTATAACCTTACCATTTTGCATCAAAACACAACCCACGGCATCACAATACACAACAAACCCTTCTAAACCTTTCAGTAGAGACAAGATAGGAGTAGAGACAAGCTTATCTGTCAAAGTTTGGAAACACTTGTCACACTCATCGGTCGACAAAAATTTTGCCTTCTTTTGGGTCGAATTAGTTATGGTATAAGCCATAGTAGAGAACCCATTCACAAATATCTGATAATAACCCGCCAAACCCAAGAAATTTCTAATATCGGATAGGGTCAAAGGTCTAGTCCAATTTTTAATCATCTCTATCTTCTTAGGATCAACCTTAATGCTATCACCTGACACTACATGACCTAGGAAAGCAACCTTTTTCTACCAAAACTCACATTTTTCATTTTTATCATACAAGTTCTCCTCCTTCAAGATTTGCAACACTACCCTCAAGCGATCCATATGCTACTCCTCACTATGGGAATATATCAAGATATCATCAATAAAAACCACCACTTTATATGATTCATAGAAATATTTGGTCCATTAGTTAACCCAAAGGACATAACCACAAACTCATAATGCTCATACTTAGCCTAGAACGCCATCGTGGGAAAGTCGCACTCCCTCACTTTCACTTGGTGATACCTGGACTAGAGATCAATCTTAGAGAAGCGACAAGCCCTTTAAAGTCGGTGAAAAGGTCAATAATCCATGGTAGGGACTACTTATCCTTTATAGTGATAGTATTAAGTTATCGATAATAAATGCACATTCTAATAGTATCATCCTTCTTCTTCACAAATAATGTTGGTGCACCCCAAGGTGATTAACCAGGACTTATAAAATCGTTCTCCAACAAATTCCGCAACTGTTCTTTCAACTCCTTTAGCTCCACTAGGGTGATATAGTAAGGAGGAAAAGAAGTGGGTTGAGTATTGAGAAGTAGGTCCATACGAAAATCTATTTTTTTCAGAAGGAACACTGGGAAGCTCATCGGGAAAGATATCAAAGAACTCATTAACCATTGGAACTAACTCTATAGAAAGGAATTTGGACTCAACATACCTAACCCTCACAACATAATAAAGACAACCCTTAGAATTAACCCTTTGGGCTTTAATGCAAGAAACAAATCCATCGTTGACCACTACATCACAACTTTCCCACTCAAGTATGGGTTCATTAGGGAATTGGAACTTAACCCTATGAGTTCTACAACCAATAGAAGAATAATATGCATGTAACCAATTCATCCATAGAATGACATCAAAATCCACCATATCCAACTCAACAAAATCACAATGCAAGATTTTATGCAAAACTAAAATGGGACAATTTATATTGACTTTTCTAGCAATAATGGATGCGCTAAAAGGAGTAGACACGTCACAAGGCTCACATAATAATTTAGGTTTAACATAATGCTTTTTTGCTACAAAAAGGAGAAATGACAAAGAGAGTGGCATCCAGGTCTACCAAAGCATACATATCAAAAATAAAAACCATTAACATACTGGTAGTAACATCGAGGACTTCATCCACCCTTTGTTGGTTACTTGGAGGTCCCATGATCAACATGACCACCTTGACCATGTGGTCGGCCATCTCCACCATTGGGTCGAGCATGAGGACAGTCACTAAGTTTGTGACCCAATTCACCACATCAAAAGCAAGCATTAGATTATTTCAAACATAGGCCACCATGGCCTTTCTGACACTGGTGACATGTTGGGGAATCTTGAATACCAAGACCTTTTCCTATCCTTTGAACATATGGGAAATTAGGAAGCTTGTGGCCTATCTTTCCACACCCAAAGCATGCACCTATGTTTCTCCTACATGTGTTATTATGGTTCCTTCCATATCTTGGGTACTTATGGGTCACTCCACTATTGCTACTAGGCTTAGCATAGGAAAGCCCACCTTCAAGTTGAGCCATCGTTCTCCTTACCTTAGAGGCCACAAGGAAATCACTCTTCTTATGCCCAAAACTGCCACAGTTGAAACTACGCTCAACTCCCACCAAACACTTCCCTTAATGCTTCTTGCCATACCATTAACAATTGATGAAATTGATCTTGTCCTTGTGGTACTTGGGCACTGGTTGAGTAGTAGAAAATGAGGCACTACCAACTCGGGCCTTGTTAGTATCTCTCTCCTTTCCCTTATCTTTCAAAGTCATGGGAGCACCCACTTATTGGTTGAGTTAAATTGTCACTGCTTTGGACAATATCCTTAGAGTATTATGAACCTTAGCATTTGATAGGTCACCATCTTGTCCACCACCCTGAATAGCTTGTGATATTTTCTTAAATATAATGGTTAGAATTAGTAATAAGCCCTAGGGGACTTAGCTTTATAGTATGACATAGATCATGAAGAAGTGGAACATTCCTTAAAATACCTCATAGCCTCTTACTCATAGTTGTGGCATGCTTCACAACCTTGAATAAGACTCTAAGCGATGTGGTGTGTTGGATTTTGAGGACTATTAACAACCTAGTGCACTGATACCATGTTTTTCACAACCCAAGATAAGGGCCAAGACATGACTCAGAGAATGGGAAGCCGAAGGGACCCCAAAAGAGCCTCTTAGCATATCATACATATATCCTTGGTCACAGAAGCAAAATAACAACAACAAGAGGCAATAAAAAGGGAAAACAGGACTAAGGGAAGTCCTTGATAGCATAAAACATAGAAGTATCAAAGATCAAATCGTAAGTACATCATTGGTTCCAGCAACACTTCTAAACATAGATTTGAGCTGGGGCCAAGACATATTCTGGGCTCACCCTCATAGTATTAAGTGTTCAACATGATAAAAGAATGTGACAAGAGTAAGATAGCCAATGTCCCCAAACAAAAGAACTCACCAAAGCTCTTCTTCCAAAATACCAAGACTAGCAATGGGAAGTATGACCAAGAGGTGCTTTGATTCCTACATAGAAACATCATGTTGGCATAGAGTATGCGTTAGTACAGTTGAATGTACTAAGTATGTAGGATGCAATGCAACAAGTATAGGCAACATAATCAAAACACATAAGCATAAGCAATAGATAGATATAATAATAATATGGCATACATGATAAATTCTTGAAATAAAACATACTTGCATAGAACATATTACATGTATAAGAAGAGACCATATCCATATAGCCCATGGAAGATTTGATTGAACTCCCAGGCATACCACCATTTTGGAAGGTGATTGAGGTACATACCCCTCAATAAGGTACTATGGGCTTACACACCCGTCGACAAAGTGATTATGGTATTTACCCCTAAATAAGGTAGTACGAGCTTACAACCATCCGACAACGAGATTGAGGTACATACCCCAAATAAGGTAGTACGAGCTTAACGCACTTCGACAAGGCGATTGAGGTATTTACGCCTCAACAAGGTAGTACTGGCTTACCACCCCTGACAAGGCGATTAAGGTATTTACCTGATATGCAATCAAAATACAGTACATTTGATGCCTAAAATAAGGAATTTCATGACTTCTTAGTGCGAGTTTTTATGATTTTTATGTGTTTTTGTGTTGCTATTGTAGAAAATATTGGTTGGCATGATTTGGGAGAAAAGTTGCAGATTTAGCTAAAGCAAAGGATATACTAGCTCACCTATGTGTCATAGACCAAGCTACGAGTCATAGGATAATTTCGTAGCAAGAAATAGAGACAAAAAAAATTTGCTATGTGAAGGTTACCCTTACGAGTCCATCCTACGAGTCATAAGTCTTGAAACAACTCGTGTAGGTGCACTCATAGCAAAAAATTGAGAGCCAAGACTTTGGACTAAAAACTGAAGACCTGGACTATGAGAGAAGCATATGAGTCATAGCCCAACCAATGACTTATACTAGTAGGTACAACCAGTTGAGTTTAAAAAGCCAAGAACCTAATACAAGACCCCAATTACTACTCGTAGGTCACCTTGTGAGTCATACTTGCGAGACGAATCAGATACCAACTATCTTTTCTGTGTAATTCTTATGGTAGATTTGTAAACAATATAAATACTTTTAAGTTAAGGTTTTAGAGAGGGGGATTCAATATTCTAGACATTGAATATAACTTTTGATTATTCTCTCAAGAATTCTTGAGGGATTTTGCTTAGAATTTATTTCTCCTGGAAAACCTATTTTTGGGGAGTGCAAATCCCATATTATTTTCATTCTCAATATATCAAGTTAGTGGTTTGCAACTTATGGTGCTATAATTCTCCATTTCTTTGGGTAAACTCTCAACTATGTCATGTCTTAGCATTTTTGTTGGTCTAACCTTAGCCATGAGTAGCTAAGCGTCCAAAACTTTGGGTTGTGAGAACCATGCGTAGTTGGCTTAAGATGACCTAGATTATTGCATTTCTATGATTCGAGTTTTACATGCATTGTCTATTTCTCTTTGTTGTGATTGTTCTTTGGTGGTGGCCAACACAAAACACCGCCTACTATCACAATCTTGACCTAGGTGGTGATGAATAGGAAAAGTGAAGTAGATGAAAGGATTTGATTGATGTGTTCCCATCTACTAAACAAAACCTGACCAAGGGGAAGACTGTGATAATAGGCAACAATTAGTTGGCACACCATGGTTGCCAACCTAGTTCCATGGTGAAATTTGACCTTCACCTTCATAAAAGGGCTGGAAGAACCTAAGTTACCGTCCTGTATGCGAATCTCCAATTATAGTTATGTTGTCTAGAGTAATTGAGTCAACAAACCATGGGGTACACAATTCCCTAGTTGTCTCTAAAATTGAGTGTTTTCATCGTAGTGTAGTGTTTATTTTTGTTTTTATTCTTGAATCACAGAAAATCTCCCCCCTTATTTAGAGATTCTAGTTATAGATACTCAAATAGATTGATAATGAATTCTTATAGTCAAGCCCTGTATTCCCAATGGATTCGACCCTAACCTTCGGTGAGGTTAATTACTGGCAGTGACTGCTTTCTTCTTAGAGCGTGAGCATCATCAAAAATTATGGCACCATTGTTGGGGAATATGGCTAGGTTTTCACTTGATTTCTCTATTAGTTAGTTCAAGTGTTAATTTCTAGATTGTCTTGTATTTTACTTTTGTTTTTGTTGTTTGATTTTAATTTTGAATGTACCAGGTTGTACGCACAACACAAGGAGCCAAGGGAATCTCTTCGCTCTAAACAATTCAGAGGTCTATCAACTCTTTAGAAGAATAGATCAAGTGCATGAGGATATCATGGTTGAGAAGAAATAAATATCAATGATGATTTGGGAAGAGAGGATAATCTTCCACCAAGGGATAACAGACCACAACGTAGGGACTTCAACGAGAATGCTTATGGGTGGAACCAATATCGCTTGAACCCTATGGACATGGATATTACTGGTGCTATAGTGTTGCCTCTACTATCGGCAAACACTAAATTCTTAGTGTCAAGTGGATTACTTTAAATTCTCCAAAACCATGGGTTAGTACACTGCTAGCTTCAGAGGATCCCCACTGTCATCTCCATGATGTAGTTTTTGTTTGCAAGAGATTCATGGGGACACAAAATTTTTCTCTTGATTCTGTTGGTTTTTGAGTTTTTCCATTGTCACTGACTAGGAATGTAGTTGTCTGGTTGTCGGAGCTTCCTCCAGTTACAGTAACAAGTTGGGCAGAGATTTAGAGAGTATTTCTTGAAAGATATTTCCGAAGATCTAAGATGCTAAAGCTCAAAGATCAAATGAACAACTTTGAGCAATTGTCAGGTGACTCTATTAGTTCAATATAGGAGAGATTTACCAAATGCTTATGGGTAGTCCCTGATCACAAGATTATTGATGATACCTTGGTTAATATCTACTATCGGGCCCTTGACGATAATAGGCAAGGTTTTGCCAACATAATCATGGGAGTCATATTTCTTAACAAACCTTTTACACTGATTACCGAAAGGATAGAGCAAGTAATTTAAACCAATAAAGCATGGGGTCAATGAGTATGAGGTGGAATAAAGACTTCTTGTGTGGTTAACACCTACAATAAGCAAGAAAAGATCAATGAAGTGATCATAGAGCAACTTGCTTAACTTCAAAAAAGTATGGACTTAGTCATGAAGCAAAACTAAGAAAGTGTCAAAGCGACACTCACCAGCTCTCTAAGGCTCCCATCTATTAAGATCCATTCTTTGATAAAGGTACTTGCTTTTTTATTAATCAAGTCATGAGTTTTCGTAATAACCCCCAAAGGTCTAACTCGGACTATTGGAGGTAAGATTCCGAGAATCAAGGTCAGAGCTAAAATCGATGTGGTTACTATAAAAGGGAGCTAGTGCTAGATGCCGAGTGGATTAGAAGAGATAGTTTTAGGAATGGTCCTTATGTGCCACCCTACAATTATGATGCCACGTTGAGCACTTCTAGGCTTGAATAGATGTTTGACAAGTTATTGAAGAAATTCGAACACCAATGATGAGACCTCGAAGGGAATAAAAGCAGATATTTAAAGTATTAACAAAAAAGTAAAGTCTCACTTACTAGTGATTAAGTAGCTACTACAACAATTTGGGAAAGTTTCTTTGCCATTGAACCAACGCCAAAAGGTCACCTTACCAAGCAATATAGTTCCAAATCCTAAGAATGAAGGGCATTCCATGGTAGTTATAACTTGGAATGGCAAAAGTACCATAGATCTTGCTATGCCAGTGATTGTGGATGAAGTTGATGGGAGGGGTATTGGTGACGTAGTTGTGGTTGAGGGATAATGTCCACATATTGTTAGAATGCAAACAAAAGAGGTAAGGGTACATGAAAAGATGAAGTCAATTCCAAAGCCTCCTCCTCCTTTCCCTCATCGTCTTAAGAAACAGGAAGAAGAGGGCAAATTCAAACACTTTCTCTCGATGTTGAAGCAACTATCTGTCAACTTCCCCTTCTAGAAGCTTTGGAGAAGATGCCCGAGTATGCAAAATATATGAAAGATTTGGTGACAAGCAACCACACTTTGAGCCAAGAATTCTCACACTAGCTCTAACAATGTAGTGTGATCATGTCAAAATGCCTTGATCAAAAATAAGAGGACCTAGTGTATTCACCATTCATTAAACTATTGGTAAGGTTGAGTTCGCAATAGAATTATATGACATAGGAGATAAATCAATCTGATGCCTTTTGTTATATTCAAAAAGCTTGGGCTTGGCACTCCTACCCCAACAAAAATGTGATTGTTCATGGTGGACTGAACCATCAAAAAAACCAAAGGGAATACTTTTTGATGTGCTTGCTAAAGTTGATAAATTTTTCTTTCTCATGGATTATGTGATCGTTGATTGTGAGGTTGATTTCGAGGTGCCCATTATTTTGGGAAGACCATTTTTGTCCACTAGGAGGGCCTTATGGATATGGATTTAGGTCAACATCAATTTAGGATCAATGATGCAGAGATAGTGTTTGACATCTAACAGTCTATGAAACACCCAAATGAATTGAAGAGTGAGGTTTGGTACCTTGATGATTGTTGATAATGGATGAAGACATAGTCGAGCCACAATGTTAAATAAGGTGCTTCATAAGAGGCAACCAAGCATCTTTCATAATTGCTGGTTTGTTTTAAGTGTTTTTTGTTACTGAAATTCGTTGTCTGTACGGTTTTTGTTTGTTTTAAGTTGGAAGACACTAATGCAGTTGTACCATTTTAAAGATTGTTGTGTTTTGAAGATTTGGTCTACAGGTAGAATTGAGATGTGAGAAAATGGCTCTTAGAGCAACCTCTACGAGTAGGCCTATGAGTCATAGACATCCTTATGACTCGTATTCATGTCTCATAGAGGGAAACAATGAGCATTAAAAGTTGGCACACACACTATGAGCTAACCTTACAATTCATAGGGTCCCTTACAAGTCATAAGTGGGTTCGAAGTGCACAAGTATTCATTTAAAATTTTTAGATGTTCTGGGTCTGCTACGAGAATGGGACTTACATGTCATAGGACACCTATGAGGTGTATTTTGGGTCTTGTAGCACTGATTTGCAGTTTTTAAAAGAATGACCCAGTTTGATAGAAAGGGGTTAAAATAAAATTTGACCCCTAAAATCATTTCTTGAACCCTAGAAGATGCAATTTCCCTAAAGCTACACCTTATTTCACTATTCTGATCACAATCCCAGTTACCCACATCACTTTTCAGTGAAAACTCCATCGAGGACACTATTGTATAGGGTTTTAACGTGCTTTTCTATGTACTTTGCATTGGTTTAATTCTTCTACCATTTGGCAAGATTTGTGGTTAACTTTAACACATTAATATCGTGAGTTTTAGTATTTAAATGACTATGTACTTGGTTTAATCATGAAGGTTCTTGCCCATGTCAGGGTGCTTTGGTCTAGACATGAAAAGTAGTGTTTGAATGCTTTGAAAAGTGTTGCTATGAATTTAACCTTGTCTGAAATTCTTGTCTGGACGGTTGTAGATGTGAAAATAATTGGTCCCTTGAATATAGTGCGTAATTGTTGCCTGACCCTTGTGAGAATTATCCTAAGCAAGGGAATTTAAAAGGTGTAGGTGTGTTTCAATGTGCCACATTTTGTTAACCTTATTTGAGCATGTATGAATTCTAATTACATCTCTATGGAATATTTTATTGATAATAAGTGCGAGTGTGGAAATAAAATTACCTTCTGTGTTGCTTGATGTAACATGGGATCGACTTTGATTTTTAGGGGTAATAGTTGTTATAATTACTTAATATTGTACTAGGTTTAACTATGTGTCGACTGTAATTTATAACTATGATGCTTGTCAATGCTTAGTTGTTATTTGAGGTGATTGTGTCTTTTAGAAATATAGTAAGCACTAAAGGTGCCTTATGTTTTCGGCTACAAGGTCCTTTTAGGACTCGTAAGTCATCTTACGAGTCATAGTGGCCCCTCGTAGCAAGCACCAGTCACTTGTGGTTAC
>JAOTQJ010092841.1:0-11931 GCA_025642045.1 Solanum sejunctum
CTGCCTCTGCACTAGACTTTGACAATGTTGGTTGTCGTTTCGACGACCAAGACACCAAATTATCACCCAAAAATACATAATAAGCAGAAGTAGAACAATGAGTGGAAGGAAAACCACCCTAATTTGCATCTGTGTATGAAACTAGAGTAGAAAAAGAAGATAGATATAAATGAAGACCATAATCCAATGTACCTTTAACATACCAAATAACCAGTTTTAGAGCAGACATACGATATACTCTGGGATCATGCATATGTAAGCAAACCTACTGAACACCATAAGAGATTATCTGGCCTAGTAAACGTAAGGTACTAAAGAGCCCCTTCAAGACTTTTATAGAGAGTGGGATCACCAAATGTAGTACTAGATATAGCACTAACCTTTGACTTCGTATCAATCGGAGTAGCTGATGGTTTACATGAAGGCATTTCTACTTCCTCAATTATCTCTTCGGTATATTTTCATTGAGATAAAAACATAACGTCTTTGTTCAGGGTCACAACAATACCCAAAAAATAATTCAGAGGACCAAGATCCTTCATAGCAAACTCAGAGCTTAGGAGATCTATATTAGAATACTGGAGAATATCAGAAGAGGGTATGAGAATTATATAATCAACATATAGTAAAATGTATGTCATATCAGTTCCCTTACGATAAATAAATAATGAATTATCTATTTTGTTGTTAGTAAAATCAAAAGATAAAACATAATTTGCAAAACACTTATACCAAGCTCTGGGGGCTTGCTTAAGTCCATATAAAGACTTACGCAATAGGCAAACAGAATTTGGATGGTCACGATCCCTGTAACCCAATGGTTGATGCATATAAATAGTTTCCTGAAGCTTACCATGAAGTAAAGCATTTTTGACGTCCAATTGATGAATTGTCCATGCCTTCGAAAGAGATAGACTGAGAACAGTATGGATTGTAGCTAGTTTCAGCACCGGACTAAAAGTTTCACCACAATCAATACCAACCTGTTGAGTTTTGCCATCACCTATAAGCTAGTCATTACGTCTTTCAAAATCACCATTAGATTTAACTTTATGAGTAAAAATCCATATAGATTGAATCACATTCACAGTTGGAGGACGGGGCACTAACTCCCACATCTTATTTTTAATAAGAGCATTATATTCATCATCCATAAGCATTTTCCAATTTGTGTCACATAGAGCCGCGATTAGATTTCGAGGCAAAGGAGACATCCCAACCGATGTGTGCAAGGAATATTTTTTATTTGGCTTAAAAATTTCATGTTAGCTATGGGTAACCATTTGGGACTATTGGAGAGATGTATTTTGTGGAGTTGGAGCAACTTGTGGGTTTTGTGATTGCGGTGGATGGACTGCAATAGGTGAACTCGGAAGTAGGATAGTAGGGGTAGAACTTGGAGATGGGCTGACAAGGGAAGAAGGAGGAGATGGGCTGACAGGAGAAGGATCTGACTCAGCCTGGAGATGGTGTATCATATATAGTAATAAGCCATCATCTAAGAAATCATAAGTGTGAGTTGTTGGAGTATGTAATTTAGCAAACGGAAATTGATTTTCATCAAACACAACATGATGATAAATGATGATTTTTCGGGATGAGAAGTCATAGCATTTGTAGCCCCTATGGTTAGAGGGATACCCTAAGAAGACACAAGGTGTAGACCTTGGTTGTAACTTATTGATCGTTGTAGATGGAAAGAGAGGGAAACACAAATACCCAAACATCCGAAGATGAAAATAAGTAGAAATCCGATTGTAAAGAACCTCAAGAGGAGACTTGTTCCCCAATAACTTACTTGGAAGGATATTAATAAGATATGTTGCCATTTGAAGAGTATGATGCCAAAATGAGGTGGGGAGAGAGGCATGAGCAAGAAGAGTACGAGAGATATTATTTATAGTCCAAATTGTACGTTCGGCTTTCCCATTTTGAGAAGAGGTATGAGGACAAGAAAGACGAAACGACATCCTATGAATTTTACAAAATTCCCCAAAAGGACAATTATCAAACTCCCTACCATTGTCACACTGAACACTTTTAATATTATGTTCGAATTGGGTGGAAATGTAATTTTTAAACTTCAAGATTATGTCATAAACATCCGATTTTCAGGCTAACAAAAATGTCCACAAATATTTGAAATAATCATCTAAAAATAAGATATAATATCTATGTACGGTAAAACTCAAAACAGTAGAGGACTAAAGGTCACTATGTAAAATATCAAAAGGCAAGGAAGTACTCGAAGTTGAACGAACAAAAAGCAATTTTATATGTTTTTCAAGTACAATGAACCACAAATACTAGAGATACAATATTTTATACAATCAATGCTTTTGTTCTGCCTAAGCACATCTAAAATAGAAGACCCCAAATGACCCAACCGATCAATTTGGGAGCATGTAGAATATTTTTCAAGGAAAGGGATTGACAAGCGGAAGATAGATTAGATTGACCATAGCCAAGAATTGGAATAGTGTGACCATTACCAACAACAATATTATGATTAGGATGATTACTCAAATTAAAATAAGATGAGTGATTACCGGTAGAGAAAGCATATGAGAAGTTGCACCGGTGTCCATGTACCAAGCCAGATCAGGTTGCTGCAGAGATATAGTGTGCACTGCGACTTCAATGTCTATGTGAGTATATGAATTGAACTGCCAAAAGGAGGAGGATGAGCCTTCTACATAAAAGCATGTTGCTGTTGTGGCCTTGGGCCCAATAAATCGGCCTGCCTTGTGGGAGGGGGCCTAGCGACCCTTGAGTGGGATCAGGGCAAGGAGCTATGGGCCAAGGCCACCACCAAGGATACTGATTCCATTGTGGAGGTTGTGCCGACTGTCCACCCAAGCCAGAGTATTCACCCGTCTGACCACTTTCGCCACTATCGGAGCGTGAGTTGCCGCGTGCACCACCAGTAGTTTTCCGACCACCATTGTTTTTTTGGCGACCAGAGTTTGAACTACCACTGTGTTTTTTTTGAACCACCCAATTTCTCAGAAGTACTGGACCATCGTCATGCGCCATGGCTATCAAAGCAGATTCTATGACTGCCTCCTTGGCCATGTCGGCCTCCTCTAGGGTCAACATCGACCAACCCTTATAGAAAGGGGGTAGAGGATTACTTACCTAATTAAAGTGTATACACCATGGTAAGGCTTGGTAAGTCGACCAACCATTTACAAAACCATACAGCTGTCAAAGACTGGAGTTCCAACATTTTTTAATTGGTCCGCAAGGGACTTAAGACGTTGACAGTATGCAGAAGCATTTGGAAAATCCTCCATAGCAGTAGAAGAGAAATCTTGTTCTAGAGCAATGGCACGGGAATGTTGATTATCTTGGAATATATCCTGCAATCTATCCCGAGCTTCCATGGTTGTGGCATCAGGCTCAATTATGGTTTGCAATAGGTCCCTAGAAATTGTAGAATAAATCCACGATAGAATTGTGGCATCCAAGGTCGACCAAAGTTCTTTCGCTTCATCACTAGAAGGGGGAGGAGGCTTGGTTTTAGGAGCGATGATATGATGAAGGACCCTATGTTATTTTGCGTGAATTTTAAAAAGCTCTGCCCATGTAGAATAAGAAACGTTCTCCATCTCAAGAATTATGGGAACTCTGGTCTTGATGTTGGTGACGGTGAATGCAGGGTGAAACGAGGATTTGTTATCTAATATTTTTGTAGGCTAAACTAGCAGAGGAAAGAATAGAGAAGAAAGAGAGGAGGAGCAGTGGACAGAGAGCTGTAGCGAAGGGCAAGCGAAAGCGAAAAGACAAACCCTAAGCAACTGATACCATGATAGAAGGGGAATATTTTTCTTGACCATAAACAAAATGCAAAGTCAGAATATATACAAAGCTAAGCCTTCAATTAGGCGCGAGACTAGCCTAATTCTAAGGAACTAATTATCTACTAGATATCTACCTTCCAAATATACATGCCAAAAATATAAACAAGATATCTACCTTCCAAATATACATTCCAAAAATATAAACAGGATATCTACCTTTCAAATATATATTATAAAAATATCTACAAAATATATTTAACATCTGCATTATCTGTTTCAACACACCATTTGACAGTATCAGAAGGAAGTTGCACAAAGGAGGATGGCCTTCAAATTGGTTGCTTGGATCCTTATTTTGCCAAAACATCAACTACCTTATTACTCTATCTATAGATTCCCCAAATTCTTCAATAAGGATCTGCAAGACATAATGGTAGATTCATAAATAGGGTGTGGATGATGCAGGAGTTGTATTCATTTTGTGGAGTCTTTTTCAATTTCAACAAGGAACAAGAGATGATCGAGGGCCATTTTAAGCCACTTAGTGAATGGCTTATGGTTCTTTATAGATATGGTTACGTTGTGGGAAGTAATTTTATGTCCAGAATTGATGAGTCACTCTCCACTGGTGTTACGATCACTCCTTTAATATGTCCATATATGTTGTCTTTAGAGTGGGCATCATCTGTATTGACCTTGGAGAGGGGGGTTCCACATGATAAGTATTTGCTTGTGTGAATAGGATTGGTAGTACTACTGGTGTGCTTGAATATCATAGCTCATTTAAGAAAATAAGTTTCTGGTGGGACTCCACTGGATATGTTATTGTTCTATTTAAGAGCTAAGTTTGACGAAAGAAAAACATTAATGTTATTGAAAATACTATGATTACGATTTGGGCATAAGTGCCTATGAACAAATTAAACGGATAGAATGCAGTTCAATTATTTAAGGATATTGCATGAAGCGGAACTTCTTAGGTCCATGAAGAGCTTGAAGCCATTGGGAGTTCCTAGACGGGATATGAAGCCATTGGGAGTTCCTAGAGGGGATATGCTTCAGGTTTAGAACAAGCTACGGTCCGTCCAAGTTTTTTTAGAAACTAATTTTCTGACACATGCGTTGCACGTTTATTTCATGCTAATTAATATAAGTACTTGTAAAATATTATAATAAGAGTGTACTGAATTACATCAAATTTGAAGATAATAAATGCAAGCTCAGATAAATAATGTTGAGCCTATTCAACTGAAATAATTATCATTGCAAGGCACATTATACGTATATTGCATCTACTTAATTTCAAAAGTAATATCCAGTAGACTTTAAATATGCAATTTTTTTGTAAATATATATCGAGTATTAAAATTATTAAAAGTTTTATTCAATATGTCACAACACATAATTTAAATGTCACTATCATGATCGTAAAATATTTCATGTCTTCAAAGTCTTTTCCTTCTTTTTAAGAAACAATATCCTCTGTCTTCTTAGAGTTGTATACATATCAAGAACGTGTTGTCAAGTAGAGTAATGTTTTGTAAAAGTTTTACATAAATTCAATCAACATATGGTTATGGACTGTAGATCATTACCAATTTTATATCCATATTTATGATGAATTTAATCAATCATACCTTACAATAATCCCTGCAGTTTATTAGAAAACATTCAACATGTACACAATCGCCGATAAACAGAACTTGAAATGTATAGCAACAATTATATTTATATTTCAAAATATTATAATTTTTGTTTATGCATTATAATATGTGTTGAAAACTATACCTTCTATCAGAAAAAGGAAGACAAAATTATGAAAAATAATATCAACAAATTGGATTAAAAATGAAAAATTGAAATAAGAGGAAGAGGAGAAAAGATCAATAAAAAAATATTCACCTAAACATGAATACGGAACCATATTGAATAAAAAATAGTAATGAAAAAGTGCGAGGTGATGAAGAAAAATGGTAGACATAAATTGTCTATATTGAATAATGGAAAGACAACTCTTCAACTTCTCAATTTCTCCAAAATTATTATAATTGTGATAGACCTGAAAGCAATTAAAATTTAATGAATTAATAAATGTTTCATAAGTTAATGAGGGAGTGCAAAAGTCTCTTCACGAGATTATTACTATTTTTTAAAAATGTTTTTTTGAACTTAGAATATTAATGTTATAGAAAACTATACAAAGTCATACATTATTTGTAAGTTTTCAAAGTAATTATTTATATTAATTTATAGACTTACTATTGATTTTCAGTCATTTATAATCATTCCGAAAATGTATATACTTTTAAAAAAGCTTCTAAAATAAGAGATTATTCTTTCCTATAATATTTAAGCTTTTATTAACATTTAGTATGATGATACTTAAAAACTAAACCTCATTTAAATTTCATTGTTTCTAAATTAATGTACCCTACAATTTGTTGTTTATTGTATAAAAATAATTTTGAAACTGAAGCATGTAATTAAGTTGTATGCGTAGTTAATGGGGTAGTGCAAAAGACTCTTCATGAAATTATTTAATTTCTTTAAAGTATTTTTTCCACTTAAAATATTATTGTTATAGAAAATCATACAATGCTATAAGCTACAATAGTTTTAATAGTAATTGTATACATTAATCATTCCAAAATGTATAAACTTTTGGAAAAGCTTGTACAATAAGAAAAATTTTATTTTTGTATCATATATTTTAGCTATTATTAGCATTTAATATGATAAAATTTAAAAAGGCACCTCCTTTAAATATTCATTGTTTCTAAATTAATATAGCCAAGAATTTCAAATATTTTGATGTTTTGTGTTTTATCTAATCATGCAGAAATTTTCTTTTCAACTTGAATATTATAATTAAGGTTTAAGTGAATTAAAATTTATTATTTACTATTTAAAAATTTAATAATTTATAATATTTTAATATAGTAAAAGGGCAAAATGATAATCCTTTGAAGGTTGATGCTTTGCACGTGTACCCCATGCATGTGAATGTGTGTGCATGTGTGTACGCGCCCCATACTTAAGTATATATAATCACTTGGGACTTTTGTATCAAGAATAATTTTTCTCTCCCATTAATAAGTATTTATAATTTAATCAACTGCATATGTGAGAGTACTGATAATGCCCATGGCAGTTTTGACTTTTTATTTTTCAATATTTTCCTACGATATTTGCTTTTCTGCGTAGGTAGAAAAACTATAAACAAAGTATACATCTTTATTTAGTTAATTTACAAATTTTGAAATTAAGTTTACTATTACTATTATTTGATGTCATTTTATTTATATTATTTTAAATAGCTTTGCTATAAAAGATAATAACCTTTTAATATAGTAGAACCGAAAAATTAAACTCCTTTATTTATACGAACAAATGATGCACTATCTTGAGATATTTCAAAAACAAATAAATAAATGGATTTTGAGTTTCTTTAACAAATAAAAATACATTTTTTGACTCACATGTGAGGTGGTACATCATAGGCTCAGGAAATCAATAAATCTATCACATCTAATCATGCCTACGAAATTTAACATAGAATACAACACATGATTCACCCTAGTCCATACGAAATATCAAAAGAAGTATAAGGTAAAGAGACTTCGTATTGTTAATTCCCTTTGTTGTAAGGTAATGACAACAGTACAATGTAAATTTTATTTTGTATGCGGATGCAGTAGAATATATAAGTTGTCTTGGAAAGATCTTGATTTTACCTGAAGCTGCGATAAGAATAACACAAAGAAGTTATCCATGAAGCTTGTGTAGTACTTTTCCTTGGCTAACGTTTTCATTGTAATTCTTGTAAGATAATTATAGTATGGTTACAAGTTCAGTAGGCCCAGAACTCGTTGCTCATTGAACTTGCTTTCTATAGAACAATATGATATTTTTATACTAAATAGTTATGGGAAAAAAGTTTAAACATTCCAAAAAGAAAAAACACCAAAAGCTAGAAATGTGAAAAGTCAAGTTTGAAAAGGCACATATGAGAAAATATAAAACATAAAGTCACCATCCATGTATAAGAAAGAATGTAAAGGGTAACGTTAGAAAATATGATGGCTAGGCAAGTACCAGGGCAACATAAATGTAGGTGTTAAGACAATTATAAAAAATGTAAATGCAAGTATCAATGCAAGGCTTTAGAACTCCCAAAACAAAAGCCTCATGCACTTCTAATTAAGAAGTTGTGGATAACATTTCTGGGGAATTAAGTGAGAAAAATTAAAGAGCAACTACTTTTACTTCTAATTTAACTTTTATTATTAATTAAGATATTATTATTTAATTAAATTTTGATTGATATAAATGAAAAGGAACTTAACCAATTTTTATAATTAATTACAATTAATATTTAACAAGTAATGACATAAGGGTAAATAGGTAATGATATAAGGGCAAAAAGGTAATCCAACTTTGAGGTAGCAATCTTCCCACTTTTAATTATATATGATATGATGATATGATAATGTGACAGTACTCAGAGACTATTGCTAGTTCTCGAGCAAACCACTTGGCCTCATCACATTTATTTAATCACAATCGAGCAACAAAATACTTCAACAATCAAGAATGACTTAATAGAAAGTGATAACCCAATCAATAATCAAAGGCCAACTAATCTATCAATCAACTGAATAAGTGTCACGACCCAAGCCTAGGGCCTAGACGTGACATGGCGAATGAGAGACCCAAATGAATCCCAAACAAGCCTCTTAGCATAACAATCACACATCCTTGGTCGCAGAAGCAAAACATCAACAACGAGACATATAAAGAAGGGAAACGGGAATAAGGGAAGTCTTGGATAATCATAAAACATTCAAGAGTCAAGATCATAGCATGATTACATCAATTGTTCCAATAAAACCTCTCACATAGATTAGGCGGGGGCCAAGACACTTTCCTGGTTCACCCTCATAATGTCAAATGTTTAACATAAAGAGATAACAAAAGCAATATTAGTATAACTAGTATACCCGAACTTGAGGACTCACCAAAGCTTATCTTTAAGATACCAAAACTAGCCAAGTAGAGGATGGTCATGAGGTGCTCCAGTTCCTACATGGTAACATCATGTTGGTATAGAGTATGCGTTAGTACGTTTGAATGAACTAAGTATGTAGGATGTTATGCAACAAGACATAAACTAATATATTCGAAATGCACAATCATAAGCAATGGATATGTATAATATCAATATGGCATGCATGATCAAAGCTTGAAGTGAGACATGTTTTGTAAATTATATATCATATATAGAACATAATATATGTGTGGAAGAAGACCATAATCATAGATCAAGCAACTATTACTTGGAACCCAAGGCATGTCACCCACTTGAAAGGTGATTGAGGTACCTATCCCTCAACGTAGTAGTATGGGCATGTCACCCCCCGACAAGTTGGTCAACGTATATACTATAACACCCCACATTTTTACATGTACTAATGATATGTAAATGAAATATGATATGGTTTGGTTAAATTAGTGTCAATTTTTAAAAGTGCTTGAATCTCGTGTTAATAGGCGATATGTGCGTCTAACGCTTAAGAGGCTCGAATGTTATACATGTTTTATGCTAAATTGAGAAGATTACAGCCCTAAATAAAGTGAGAAAGTTTAGGTACTTATAAGACTTAATAAGCTAGTTGATGAGTCACCTACTTGCTTAGCTTAAATTTGCTAGCTAAAAGGAGACGAGCCCCAACGTTGAATTTGTCCAAGTTCGATTATATATAAAGTTCATGTTAAGGGGGTAAATTTAGCCCATTTTTTGAAATCATAAATAAACTAAAATTTTCATTTTAGGAAGCATAGAAAATAGAACCAAGCCCATCCCAATTCATTTGAAAATTTGGCATAAATTAATTAAAGGGAAGGAGAAGAATGGGCAGCAAAAGACCCATTAAGTTGGAGACCCATTAGGCCCAAGTCTAAGAGATAAGATGTTGCTTCACAAGTGTATTGATAGGTCTCATTATCTGGTCAAAATATAAAGAGAAATTTGGCCAAAAATATTCTTTAAAAATGGATCAAAGCATCCCCTAATGTTATTCCACTTGAACAATTTTTTGACTTTTCTAAAGGCTCTTGTCTTCTACCTATTTCACTTTACCAAGCTGTAAATACAATCCTCTAAGACTCTTGAAGGAAAACTTGAATCTTGAAGGCAAAGGTAAACAATTATATGTAATGACCTGGCTCAACACTGCAAGGTATTATCCGCTTTGGAGACTGTGGCGACGGTGCCACGCGTACCCGCACGAATTTGTCCTTTTGGGTTACCCCAAAAGGCACCTCCTAAGTTAGATCCAAGCCTCTACTAATATATCCAAGGAACGCCCCCTCTTTTGCCGATCTGGGATTTGCCTAAGTGAGCCGAGGCGACGGTGCCACGCACTCACACCCGTAGGGACTCAGCATCCTTGCTGAGGTTTGCCCCACCACCGAACAAGTCGCAATACCTTGCAGTGTTGGGCTAGGTCATGACAGAAGTGGTATCAGAGCAGTTAGTCCTCGAATTGTTCACAGATCATGTTTAGTAGAGTCTTGTTTATTGGTGTGTCATGCACCACATCTATAAACAGAAGGCTTCGGGGCATTAGGATGATACTTTTCCTTCTGATCTTAGATCGTGCGTTAGAGCAGTATGAATAGGGTGATTTGTCCCCCTGATAGAACTAATTTGTGTTTTAGATATGCCGCCGAGGAAGCAACTAGCCGGCCGCAGAGGGAGGCCTGCAGTAGTAGATAGGGCCCAATGCGGTCGGAGAACTACCCGGGCTCGTGATCAGCCAGAGCTAGAGAATGTTCTCCCGACAGCGAGTTCGGTTACCCCGCCATCCCCAGAGGGACGGACATTAGAACCTCCGACTCCCCAGCCAAGCACTGACATCAGGGAACTATGAGAGGCGGTACAGTTATTGACTTAGATTGTGGCCTGCCAGACCCATAGACAGGAAGCGGGGAGTAGTCAGGTCACTCGTCGAGATAGTTCCCCGGCCCGTGATTTCTTGGATTGTGGACCACCAGAGTTTTTTGGGTCCAAACTTTTGTAGGATCCTTAGGAGTTCATGAGACAGATGCAGCGAACCTTGAGAGTGATTGGGGCCTCGGAAGTAGAATCGATGGAGCCGATATCTTATAGATTATATGATATTGCGGCGAACTGGTATGAATCGTGGCTGCTGTCTCGAGGTGCAAGTGCTCGACCTGTGGTTTGGGAAGAGTTTACTGATGCCTTTTTGGCTCACTTTTTACCTCCCGAGTTCAGACGCACCAGGGAGGACAGATTTTTAGGAGTATAGCTTGGAGTTTGATTCTTTAGCTCGGTATGCACCGGCACATGTTTCCAGTATGACAGATCGCATGCATCAATATATTGTTGGGCTAGATACATATTATGTTGATAGTTGCTTGGTATTATCTGCCCAACCTGGGATGGATATTGCTCGTATTCAGGCTCATTCCCAGGGGACGGAGGATCATCGTCGTGGGAGCCAGGCAAACAGGACAAATGATAGAGGGCTGCCAAAAAGGGCTAGGTCATCCGATTGAAGAGAGAATTTTTGAGGCAGGCAGTTTCGGACACAAGTGAGTAGGCCTCCTCCTCCTCAACCGGTGTGAAGCACACCTCCGTAGACCTCTGGTAGGAAACCAGCTACCTCCAGTCAGTCAGGGGTTAGGCTGGGTTCTGGCAGTCAATAGGGTTTCACTACACCCCAGTGTTCTTTATGTGGGAAGCATCATCAGGGAGAATGTTTTCGTGCTACAGGTGCCTATTTTCTTTGTGGTCGTCCGGGCCATCAGGTGTGTAATTGTCCCAACATAGCTGGTGCAAAAGGATCTTCCCAGACTTTTGGAGCAGGTGGGGCTTCTTCTTCTGCTTCAGTGGCTATGAATCTCGCGGGACGAGGTACTCCAGCAGTGGTAGGTCATGGAATAGGTTGCGGTGGATCTTCGGGTTCTAGTGGTCCAGCTAATCGTATTTATGCCCTATCTAGCCGACAGGACCAGGAGACATCACGTAATGTGATTACAGGTACATTATTTATTTATTCTCGGGCTATGTATGCATTGATTGATCCTGGCTCTACTTTGTCGT
>JAOTQJ010092894.1:0-11929 GCA_025642045.1 Solanum sejunctum
TGGGTGAACTTATGTTGGATTTAAATATGGATTTAATGGTGTATTTACTTCAATTTCACCTTATATTATTGATTTTAGATTTAATCCTAATAATCCATGCCATTCTTTCATTATTCGTATCATATGCATTCATGTACATGGATTATTATGAGAATTATGTTATGGGTTAAGCCAAACTATGTTTTATGATATGATTTTGACAACATATTGGCTATGACAATATTGTGATCACATATATGTCGTTGATTTTGGTTCTTTGAGCATTTTGGGTGCTTGCACCATTTTATATATGTATGAGTTATTCCTATGCATGAGTATATAGACTATAAAATTATGTTTTGGGCTTTAAGCCTAAGAATGCATTGAATGATTTGAAAAATGACTATTGCCTATTTGAAAGTATGTATATGTCTATTATAAGTATCCTTGTGAGATGACGACTTAGCACCGATGGATTGAGGGGGTGCTCTCTGTCCTTGAACTATGTGCCTAGCATAGGGTCCTTTCTGAAATGGGATGTGTTCCTGTAAGAAAAGATGCCTCCGAAATGGGATGTGTTCCCATAAGGAGAAGAAATGATTTGATTTGATTTCTAATTTGTGGAAATCCTATCCGAAATGGGATATATTCTCACAAGGGAGGTTGCTTCATACGAAATGAGATGTGTTCCCATAATGTAAAATATGGTTTACCTTTGGCATGTAGACCACCTCTTTACCGATGAGGGATATTCATCAAGATTCCAAGTAATAGCTCACTTTTTCTTACTCATGTCGGTTAAGGTCACATCCCCACTATAAATATGAGCATCATTTGCATTTCATGCATCATGAATTTCATGGCATCTTGTTATATTTATATTCCTTGTTATATATCTCTTCTGATAAGCATGTGTTATTGTCATCTAACATTGATATGCAAGTTTTAGTAAGTTACATGCATTGCACCTCGCATACTTAGTATATTCAAAGTACAAACGCATACTCTTGCCTACATATTTTTTCCATGTAGGGACCGAGGACACTGATCATCCACCATTTGACGCTTAGCTTGGATTCCAGTTTTGCATGTAGTGGGGAGTCCTATCTTTTAAGGACGAACTACCACCCATCTATCTATGTTACTTCTTCATCTTTGTACTTGAAGGTGAGCCTAGGGTATGTCTTGGCCCCCAACCAACTATATAGAGGCATTGTTGGACATCCTGTAAAGCTCTTTACGATATATGCTATGAGTAATAGTTAAGTTTATGTTATGTATTTGGTTATCTTTAAGTACCGGTACATGACTTGCTCTTATGTTGATGGAAAGATCCTACGTCCTAAACTACCCCCATAGCGTGAGTCCTACTTTTTTGTCCCTTAGAACTATATGTTGATTGTTGATTATGCTTCCAAATCAATGATGTGAGTTTTAGTATCTTGAGGCTTGTTTGGGGACTGTTGGGTTCCCATACGTCGTGTCACATCTAGCCCCTAGGTCTGGGTCATGACAAAAATGGTATTAGAGCCCTAAGTTTGTAATGATCCTCGGAGTCCAACATGTCGCATTAAGTAGAGTCTTAATATAGGTGTGAAGTGGACCACGCCTATGAGTGGGAGGCTGCAATGATGTTCTAGGAATGTCTCACTTTTTCATATCTTATGTCGTGCTGTGAATTGCTAGTTTAGCTTCTTGATCTTGATGGTACCTTTACTCTATTACATAAGATGCCTCATAGTAGACCTGCCAGAGTAGCCTTGGCTTATGAGGGTCAAGCCCCACAAGGGCCTATGGATGAGCCTATCTCTAATCGTGAGCTCCGAACGACCTTTACCATGGTTTCCCAGGTGGTAACTACTTAGACTGGGCAAACTAACCTTCCTCAGGATCCCATTCTAGCTTCTAGAGTGAGGGATTTCACCTGGATGAGTCCTCCGGAGTTCTTCGGGTCTAAGGCTGACGAGAATGCTCAAGAGTTCATTGATGATCTCACCAAGGTATTGAATGTCATGGGTGTTACCTCTGAGGAGAGAGCTGAGCTAGCTGTCTATCAGTAGAAAGTTGTATCATAGGTGTGATATACTCAGTGGTCTATGGAGAGGGTTTGTGGTGATGCTGTTAATTGGGAAGAGTTCAAGATTGCTTTTCTGGATCGTTTCTTCCCACTTGAGCTTAGGTAATCCAAGATGACTGAGTTCATCAACCTTAGGTAGGGTAATATGGGTGTGAGGGGTTATTCCCTCAAGTTTACTAAGCTTTCCAAGTATGCTCCAACACTTGTAGATGATCCTCGTGCAAGAATGCACAAGTTCATCTCTAGTGTTTTTGACTTGCTTGTACAAGAATATCATACAACCATGCTAAATCGGGACATGAACATCTCTAGACTCATGGTGTATGCTGAACAGATTGAAGGAGAGAAACTCAAAGAGAGGAGAGTTCATGACGCTAAGAGGGCCCATGTTGATAATAGGTTCTTCGGCTCTCGGGGTGGTGGTTTTGGTCGCTTCCAACAGGGCTAAGGTTTCAATGCTCAGGTGGATAATGTAGGAGTGCCTCTTTCTAAGACATCAGTTAGTGGTGGACTAGGGTATCATCCATGTCCCAAGTGTAAGAAGCATCACATGGGTGATTGTTGGAGGAGTCCGGGCTCCTGCTATGGATGTGGTGACAAGGGTCACAAGATTGCTGATTGTCCTAGAGCTGCTTAGGAGGGGAAGGTTCAGGTGGCTTAGGGTTCTGTAGTCCCATGAAGAGCTCCTCAAGGGGGTGCCCCAAGGAAGAACAAGTTTTATGCTCTTCATGCTCGTTGGGAGGTAGAGGAGACCCCAAATGTTACTACTAGTACGTTGAAAGTCTTTGAATTAGATGTTTATGTTTTGCTTTGCCTGGGTACGAATTTTGTCTTTTCTGATAACTCTGTTGGCTGTTATATTTGGTTTGAATTCCAAGATCTTGAGGGACCCCTTTTCGGTTATTACTTCTGTGGGAGAATCTGTTGTTGCACATAGAGTTATCGTGGTTGTCCTATTTTGGTGTTACACAAAGTCTTCCTGTGTAATCTTGTGGAACTTGAGATGTTAGACTTTGATAGGATTCTTGGGGTGAATTTGGTTGCCGAGGAAAATATAGGGGGGGTTTTCCCAAGGGGGAGATGGTATGCTTCGCTATTAATGTTAGTTATGTGTTCTGGATGTGGGGTAGTTTGAGCAACATAAAATGACTTCTATAGGCCTGGACTTAGTGTTGGAGGCTATGGAAAGAGTGAGATTGATCAAGAATGGTTGGAGGTGGTTCAAGGTCATCAAAAGTTTTATTTGGAGATTAGAAGGAGCGGTCTTTAGTATTGAGTTAGAAAATGGATATATGTAAAGGTCTCACCGATGGAGGATATGGATTCGGTTAAGATACCTTAGGGGAAGGCGTAGTTGGGAATAATAAGGCGATAACCCTATATTTTTTTTCCAATCCACTCAAGCCTAAGGCGCTAGGTTCTTCCTTCCCCAAGTGGTCCTAATCCTTTCAATTCTTGCGTCTCATGGCATGACATGCATACATATGCACTAAAATAATTTTCATGAAGATTTAAATGATTTGAATATGTTTTGATATGAGTTTTAATGACTTAATGATTTTTTTTGAATGGTGAATTGTGCATTGTACCTTGTGTTCGGAAGTTTCATGTTCTTACTGAAGCTTTTCAAGCCTTGTTCTTACATATTTAGGGACGAATGTTCCCAAGGGGAAGATGATGTAAGGACCCAGAATTTTCACGCTTATGTATGTTGTTTAAGGTTATCATGGACCCCCTACGTCAAGCCAAGTTTAAAGGGATTTCCATTGGCTAAGTTTGATATAAGTACCGGTAAAAAGGTCGACTTTAAAGGAGCATAATTTTTATCACACTTGGAACTAGGTGGCTCACAACATGTCAAATGAAAGCTCTTTGAGCTAGCTTTGTAACTCACTTGGTTTCACCTCATTCCAATGTCGGATGAAGGAGTTATGATCGTTTTCATGAGACCCTCCTGTGCAGTGATATCACACAAATAATTTGATGGGCAGTTTGACCTTGGATGAACTATTTGGATGGATTGGGCTATAAAAGGCAATTTTTTGGCCTAAGTAATAGGAATCCCTTTGAGTTAGCTTTGCAATGCACTTGGTTTCACCTCATTCCGATGTCAGATGAAGGAGTTATGATCATTTTTGTGAGACCCTCTTCGGCAGTGGTGTCAAACGGATAGCGTGACAACCAATGATGTGTTGGACGGGCTGTTTGGATGTCTTAGGGATGGAATTGCCATTTTTTGGCCTAAGGGATGTGACACGACCAGTGGCACGGGCCGTGTGGCTTGCCACTGACCATGTGGAGGGTCGTGAAGTGTGCAGATAAGACAAGGTTGGCATGAGGGGGAGTTTTATCACTAAGTGTTGTGCCACGACCATCTTTATGGGCCGTGGCATGCTTGACGAGCCATTTGTCCTAGGCATTGCCTTTTGCTCCCATTTTTCCTACTAAGTATGGTTGGACGGAGCACTACACCATCCATGAAAGTGGCCGTCAAAGTGATGTCAACGCTAACTTTTTCTCAAGTGTTCTAATTCTAATTTTGAGCCTAAGTCTTGTCTCACGAGCACTCCACACGACCCGTGGTGTGCCACACGGCCAGTCAAACCCCTAGTGAGGTAACCTTTTGCTAATTTTTCCTTCGTTTTACTAATGACATTTTTATAAATTTTATTTATTCTAACGATATTTTGGGACTTCTAATGCTATCTTGACCTTCCTAAAAGACCTAAACCCTATTCCAAATGCTCAAAGTCATTAATATCATCTCAAATACATTCTTAAATTCTCTCAAAAGCCTCCAACAAAACCCCAATACCAACTCAATGAAACTCAAGAGTAAGCTTTGGATTCCAAGACCCACTTCCAAACTTCAAGCCTTTCACAACTCAATTTTAAGAAACTCAAAGTCTTAGGTATGTGGGTTGATCCTTTATTCCTTCCAATCAAGGAGACCCAAAATTATTTTTAAGAAAACCTATACGGATTTTGCTTACTTTAATTGGAGTTTTGAATAATATGATTCCTATAATTCTATTAATGCACGAGTAGTGTATATTCGATGATTTTAACTTGATTCAAACCATTATATGAAGATTTACTTTGGGTTTATGAAATTACAAGTATGCATGTCCCTTTTCAGAGCTTGTTTATGCATGGGTGAACTTATGTTGGATTTAAATATGGACTTAATGGTGTATTTACTTCAATTTTACCTTATATTGTTGATTTTAGATTTAATCCTAATTACCCATGCCATTCTCTCATTATTTGTATCATATCCATTCATGTACATTGATTATTATGGGAATTATGTTTTGGATTAAGCCCAATTATGTTCTATGATATGATTTTGATAAGATATTGGTTATGACAATATTGTGATCACATATATGTCTTTGATTTTGGCTCTTTGAGCATTTAGAGTGCTTGCACCATTTTGTATATGAATAATTATTCCTATGCATGAGTATATAAACTATGAGATTATGTTTTGGCCTTTAAGCCTAAGAATGCATAAATATGATTTGGAAAATGACTATTGCTCTTTGAAAGTATATATATGTATATTATAAGTATGCTTGTGGGATGATGACTTAGCACTGGTGGATTGAGGGGCTTCTCTATGTCCTTGAACTATGTGCCTAGCATAAGGTCCTTTCTGAAATGGGATGTGTTCCCGTAAGGAAAGATGCCTCCGAAATAGGATATGTTCCTGTAAGGAGAAGAAATGATTTAATTTGATTTGTGATTTATGGAAATCCTATCCAAAATGGGATGTGTTCCTATAAGGGAGGTTGTTTCATACGAAATGGGATGTGTTCCCGTAAAGTGACGTATAGTTTACCTTTGGCAAGTAGACCACCTCTTTACCGGTGAGGGGTATTCATCGGGATTCCAAGTAGTCGCTCGCTTGGTCTTACTTATATCAGTTATGGTCACATCCCCACTATAAATATGAGCATCATTTGTATTTCATGCATCATGAATTTCATAGCATCTTGTTATGTTTACATTCTTTGTTATATATCTCTTTCGATAGCATGTGCCTTGTCATCTGATATTGATATGCAGGTTTTGGTAAGTTACATGCATTATACCCCGTATACTTAGTACATTCATATGTACTAATGCATACTCTTACGTATATGATTCTTTTTCCATGTAAGGATCGGGGACCTTGATCATCCACCATTTGACGCTTAGCTTGGATTCCATTTTTGCTTGTAGTGGGGAGTCCTATCTTTCAAGGACAAGCCACCATCATCTGTCTATGTTACCTCTTCATCTTATTACTTGAGGGTAAGTCCGGAGTATGTCTTGGCTCTCAACCCATCTATGTACAGGCATTGTTAGACACCTTGTAAACCTCTTTTCGCTATATGCTATAAGTTATAGTTAAGTCTATATTATGTATTTGGTTATCTTTAAGTACCAATATGCGACTTGCTCTTATGTATTGAAATATCCTAAGTCCAAAATTACCTCCATAGCTCGAGTCCTACTTTTCCGTCCCTTAGAATTATGTGTTGATTGTTGATTATGCTTCCAAACTGATGATTCGAGTTTTGGTATCTTGAGGCTTGTTTAGGGACTATCGAGTTCCCGTATGTCATGTCACATCTAGGCCTAAGGTTCGAGTCGTGACAAAGATAAAAAGTTGGGGAGTGCTGCTTTTAACTGTTAATTTATTTTAAGCAATTTTAAACTTTTTTTAAGCTATTTTGAAAATTACCAAAAACTTTTATAAGCTAAAAAGGGTTTAAAAGCAGGTTTGACCAACTTTTAAATTAAGCCAAATGGGCTCTTAGCACGACTGATATTATAAAACTTGCAATTACTAAGATCCCATTTAACTTAGCTGGAAAAGATAACTTTGAAAACGTACTTTAGAAGCACTTTTTAAAGTGCTAAAATTTATTTAAAAATAAATAACTATGTGTTTGGATAAAAGTGTTGTAGCAGTTGGGAGAAACTTTTTTGGTATACTCTCGGTGCATGATAGCATAGCTTGCTAACCTACACCCACGGATTGGAATGCCTCGAGGAAGGAAGAAGAAGGAGATAATGCTGCTAGTTGTTTCACCTAATGGTACTATAGGTACAGATCCAAGTGAATCATAATATTCTGGAATAGACCATGGAAGGAAATTAATGGAACAGTGGCCTCCCTTAGCTTCAAAGGAAATGACTTCACAAAGCAGCTCAGCTACCAGCACTAGTGCTGAAATAGCTATAAAAGTAAAAGAAGTGGAGGAAAATAACCAAGAAGAGGAAATCAAACAAAGAGATGAAGGCATCACTGAGGAACCCAAGTGAAAATAGGCCAATTATTTCGACACCAACAAGCTATCAGCTAAGGGAATGGGGCTCAGCTTTGTAGCTCCAATTATTAAGAATGAGGAAAATGTTATTACACTGAACAAGCAAGAGGTTAATAAAGCTACAACAGAATGGAAACAAGTCCTAATCATGTATGTCGTTGGAGACTCACCCACCATAGTTGCAATTGAAAGATACACAGCTTACCAAGTGAACACAATTAGTAAGCCAAAGGTATACTACCATAATGGAAGATATTTTCTTATGCGATTTTCATCTCTATATGATAAGAATAAGGTATTGTATTCTGGGCCTCATATGTTGAATAATAGACCTATCATTGTCAAAGTATGGAGCCTTGATTTTGATTTCAATAAGGAAGTGCTACAGTCAATACCAATCTAGGTGAAATTATCAAATCTGCCTCTAAATTGCTGGAATATCGATTCACTAAGTCAAATTAGTAGTGGCCTGGGAATATCTCTATATGCTGACAAGTGCACTACTAAAGTCGATTGAATATCATTTGGTCGAGTTCTAGTTGAAATGGATATAACTAGGAAATTGCCAAAAAAGCTGAAAGTACAGGATCCAAATAGAAAAATCTTTGATCAAGTTGTGCAGTATGGGTGCTGAAGTACTATGAGGAATGTTTGCAGGTGGAACATAAATGTGAAAAAGAGGTAACTAGACAACCAACCCCTATTAAGATAGTCACCACATGGATAAGGGACCCCAAGGGGCCAAAAAATAAAGTTGAAAAGAATCAAGAAGCAAAAGTTCTAAATAAGATATCAAACAAAGAAACATGGCAGACACCAAAAGATGTAGAAAGAATATGGAAAAACAGAAGGATGAAGTTCAGATACTAAATGATTTTACCATTCTAGAAGTTGAATGTGGAAGCACAAGTGCTGAAGATAAGCAAAATGCAAATGCTAAAGGGGTGAAGGTGGATAAAACAAATATTTCCTTTTGCAGTTAGTTGCTTGGAACATAAAAAGCTTGAATAAACCTCATAAACAAAGAGAATTAAAGATGTTTACGAAAGAGAATAACATTAGCTTTATAGCATTGTTAGAGCACAAAATAAAGAAGGATGTAGCAGAAAAAGTAATACAGAAAATTGCATCAGGATGGAAGTATGAAGGGAACTATGTAATGATTGAGAAGGGAAGAATCTAGATTCTGTGGGATTATCAATATATAGAATATGAGGTAGTGAGTAAGACAGAATAATTTATTCAATCGAAAGTGAAGATCAAGAGTAGTGGTCTACTGTTTGTTTTTGTTGCAATATATGGTCTCCATACCATACATGATAGAATATAGATATGGGAGGACCTGAAAGAGATAAACAATGCTACTCAAGAACCTATGCTTTGTATGGAAGACTATAATATGATTCTCCAAATTGAAGACAAAGTTAAAGGTAGTCAAGTGCAGGATAATGAGATTAAAAATTTCGGTGAATTTATGGCAATTACTGGGATGCATGAACTAAAGACTGGAAAAGGTTCATATACTTGGACCAATGATCATGTATGCAGCAAAATAGATAAAGCCATAGTAAATGTAGAATGGATGCTACACATGCCTATTATGGAAGTCCAGATCTTAAGACCATTGGCGTTTGATCATTCTCCTCTCAGCATAACAATGAAAAAAGTATCTCAAAACAAGCACAAGGCTTTTAAATTCTTTAACTGTATTGCAAATCATTTATAGTTCATTCAAATCACTACACAAGCTTGGAAAGGACATCAGCAAGAAGATATGAAAACTATCTAGTGAAAGATAAAGAAAGTGAAAACAATAATTAAAGACCTGAACAACACATAATTCAAAAGAGTGAAGGATAGAATTCAGACAATCAGAGAACAACTCAACAATATGCAAACAGAAATAAGAGATCCTAACCAGGTAGATGCAAACATGAATAATGAAATAGAACTCAAAAAACAATTGGAGAAATGGAGCTTGATAAAAGAGAGTGCATTGAGGAAGGAATCAATGACACAATGGATAAAATTGGGAGATGCAAATACAAACTACTTCTTTGCCCAGATGAAGAACAGTTTGACTCAAAACACCATCACCAGCTTAACAACAGAGGAAGGAGTACTAATAATATTCTCAGGAAAACACTGAGAAAGAAGCAACAAGATTTTATCAAGAACTACCTGGAAAGGCTAATACTCACTTGCCTATTGTAGATACCAATTACATGAAAAGAGAAGGAAACATAGATAGAAATCAACAACTATAACTAGCATCCTCAATCAGAAGACATGGAGTGAAATGTGTACATTGAAGGAGATAGATGATGTCAAAGCTCCAGGAAAAGATGGTCTAAAGGTTGTATTCTTTAAGAAAGGGGAAAGATTGAACCATGGGAGCAGGGCAGAAAAGGAAGCTCAAACGAATGTGAGAGGGAAGTGGTCAGTAATAGGGGAACAAACTATACGGGTAGTTCTACACTTTTTCGATTTAGAAAAAATGTATACACCTGTCAATGGTACAACTATCTCACTTATTCCTAAGAAAACAAATTCAACAAAAATAAGTGAATATAGGCTAATCTCTTGTTGCTCAACAGTTTACAAAATCATCTTGAAAGTGCTCACCAGAAGATTGAAACAATTTATGGACAACATAGTAGATATTAATCAAGTAGCATTTGTCCTAGGAAGGAATTTGATTGACAATATCATAATGGGCCATGAAATGGTGAAAGGTTATTGGAGAAAAGGAATTTCCAGAAGAGGCATGATTAAAGTGGATATGAAGAAAGCCTATGATTCACTAGAATGGACTTTCTTAGAGAAAGTTTTAAAAGAGATCAGAGTACCAACTAAAGTGCTTCAATGGATAATGCTACGTGTCACTACTGTCACATATTATAGGAGAAGTACTAGTCCTTTTAAGGCAAGGAGGGGGACTAGACAAGGGGATCCACTATCCCTATACCTATTTATGATAGTTATGGACTATTTAACAAGAGGGCTTAAAACAATACAAGACAACCCTGAGTTCCACTATCATCCTAGATGAAAAGTCCAAACGATAGTACAACTGAGTTTTGCTGATGATTTCTTACTGTTCTACAGAGAAGATATACAATCAATAAGATGCCTTGGTAAGTGTTTCAAGGAATTCTCTGAAGCATCTGGTTTGGTTGAAAATCTAGACAAGAGCAATGTATATTTTGGAGGAGTGACACAACATGCACAAGAAGAAATAATGCAGGAATTACAAATATGTCAAACGTGAATTTCCATTCAGATATCTAGTCATACCTCTTTGCACCAAAAGAATATCATGCCTAATGTCAGCCCTTGATATACAGAATGTTGAGTAGGATTACAAGCTGGAAAATAAAATCCTTATCATATGTTGAAAGAACACAACTTATCTAGAGTGTCCTATATGTTATTCAAATATTCTGTTCACAAATATTCCTACTGCCTAAGAAAATCATCCAAGTAGTTGAGAGTATATGCAGAAGATTCTTATGGACTGATCACACTGAAATATCAAGGAAGACTTTGATTATATGGGAAAGGATCTGCTGCCCTAAACAAAATGGAGGACTCAACTTCCCTTATATACACATATGGAATAAGGCTACTATAGGTAAATTATTATGGAATCCTTGCAAGAAGAAGGACAAACTATGAATAGCTTGGATTCACAGCTATTATGGATAATGTGGTATATGGAATGCATATGCAAAGCAAGCATCATGGTTGATCCAGAAGAGGTCACTGGTATGGAGGAACTATGGAGCACCTAAATGGCAATTTATCTTATACTTAGCACTTAATAAAAGATTAGCCACCAAGGACAAACTAGCAAAGCAGCAAATGATCCAGGAAACAAAATGCTCACTACGCCAACAGGAAGCTGAGACTATGGAACACATATTCTTTCAATGTATATATGCAGCAGAGATATGGAGAAAACTTCTCACTTGGCAGGATATCAATAGAACAACGATGGGGTAGTATGATTAGATACAATGTGCAATCAAGTACATGAAAGGAAAAAGTAGCACTTCTATGATATACAAAATGACAACAGTATGCACAACATACAACTTATGGATGAAGCATAATAGACGTGTTTTTCAGGAGAAACAATAATCTACAACAGCTCACCTCAGGCACATTACACAAGAGATACATGGTAGAGGTAACAAATATAACCACATCACTAATAGACTTAACAAATTGAATATATATCCATGAATGGCTAGATAACTTTAAATAGAGAATTGTGTAAGCAAGGATGGAGCCTATGTCCATACCTGCTGGAATGAACCGAACCTGTAAAGTCCTTTTGGTAAATAAATCTTTACTTACCGAAAAAAATGTATTGTAGCTGGAAAAAAGTCATTGATGTGTTTGGCACATAAGTATTGTTTAGCATCTTTTTAATTAAAAATGTCTGAAATACCCTTAAAGTTGTTAACACTATAAAAACTAATTATTTTAAGACTTTTCTGTCTAAAAAATAAAATAAATTTATATTTAAATCAATATCAATAAAAAT
>JAOTQJ010092935.1:0-11926 GCA_025642045.1 Solanum sejunctum
TAGAAGGAATGTTGTATTCGGTCCCAAATTTTATTAAATCGAACCAATTAAGGACTTTCGGGGTTTAAATTACGTTATGTGTCCTAACCTTTTATACTTATTTGCATGTATCAATTATTTATATCTTTTTAATTGATAGACTATTGACTACTCACTTTCTAGCAACACTGTTCAGTACACAAGTTGGTTCTTTTTTTTTCACAGGTTCCAAGTTTCAATATAGTTCCATCCGTCAAAATATTGGATTCTCTCTAATTACCAGATCCGATAGATGTTTCTGAATCTATACCATTTAATATTTATATCATCTATGCCATCAACAACACGTGTCCATGCGAAGCGTTTGGAAAAAAAAGATTTTGGAAGATTTTGAGGATTTCAACACTGAACCACCTGAACACTTGTTAAGAAGGTCAAAACGCATTGGTGATTCAACGTCTCCACATCCACCAAAAAAGAGGATGACTGCGAAAGCAAAAAAATTGATCCCCGTGGAAAGTCCAAAGGCTAGAAAGTCTATATTTCAAGCACAAGTTCGTAGAGAGGATGAAGAACATCCATTAGCATGTGCTCCTCTACAACGGTCAACACCACAAGCAAAACATGAGGACACAAGTGAATTGAAGCAGATAAAGCATTATCTAAGAAGATATATGAACGTTAGTATTCCCATCCTTTTCTAGTATAAAAACATAATTGACAGTTAATCAATTTTTTTTTACTTTTTTAAGATTGACCGCAAGTTTGATGAATTTGATCGTAAGGTCAATGGACTTGATCTTAAGGTCAATGGACTTGATCGTAAGATTAGTACTCCGATGAAGATGATAAAATCAAATCATAATGATACAATGAGAGCTTTTGGGAAAGATGTCCCCACTTATGAGCAGGTAACAATTACATATTTAATAAAGTTAATTCACTGACCTCATTATATATTTATTTGAGTGAATTCATTTTGGATTGTATTTTAGAATTTGTAGGATGTCGGTGACGTACCAGCACTGGCTGTACATGATGATTATGATTAGTGGACCTCATGATCAGAATGATAATATAGTGTTTCCCTCTTCAAGTCCAGTTCATCCAAGTTTCATGGATGTTTCAGAAGAATATTACCATTATGTCTATGCAACAGAGGTATTTATTAATCATTACATATTGTGTATCAAAGAATTTCATTATTGTATCGTTTACTGATACACAGAATATAATTTTAAAAGAAATCATTGTCATTTGTATAAATTTTTTTAATATTGAACGATCTCCCCACAATTGATGAAGTTGAAGAACCACAACAACAAGTCCAACAAACAGAACTACTAGAGGTAAGTCTACCAGTGCATATTTAGGTTGTATCAAAATATTTACTGATACATTCATTGATTTTGTATTTAGTAGCCTATGATACAACAAGCTTCAGAAGTTGCAACAAAATTATAAATTTCATCAACGCCCGAAGAGATCGAACATGCTTTATTTGAGTTCAATATGTCACAGATCGAGATCGAGAAATCAAAAAAAGATCCATCTGCATAATATTATTCAGTCTTTCTTTATTTTAATTTAAGAGTTTTCATACTATTCATCACTTATATCAAGTTATCTTTTAACTATAGGAATCCACCACTTCCACAATCTTGGAAGAAGGAATTAATATTGTAGTTGAAGCATTGCCGGGACAGATTCTGGATCAATCACCCGCAACACCCATTCAATCTGTTACAGTGAACAAACCAGATGATGTATTATTTTTTTTCAGTGATAGTCAACACCTAATCACACTCCCTTGAACAGACCTTGTACTGCATATTTCAACTCAGAAATCGAAATCACGCATCAGACAGCCTTTTAAGTTTGTACAATCGTCATTTTTGAATGAATTTGGATCATCCCAAAAAGGTTAGGAAAATGTGCCATTTAATCCTCAAAGGAGATACCCGTTTGATGATTACGCCATATATTACAATCCTCCACAAGACAGAATCAATGAATTCAAGAAACGGATCAAGAAAGGTCTTAGGATATATCATGCAAATAAGTAAATATATTTTATATGTATTGAAGTGGGTATATGATACACCATATTCTAGTTTTCAATATAAACCAAGTCTAACTGTTTTATACATACATACACAAGGCACAAAATGACGACCATTACAAATCTAAGCATTCTTATTTGAGCTTTAAAAGAATGAACTTTGTTGTTGCTTTTCTATAACATGTCACAAAAGAATCGATGCACGGAATGATGAGATAAACATTAAATTTATTCAATCTTTTAATGTAGATCAATAATACTTTTGTATCAATAATTGATTGATTGCATTGTGTATTATTATCTGCTTGTATCAATATTTTACCATAAATTTTACTGATACACAATTTAATTGCATTCCACTGATGCAATATTTAATAAATGACTTAGAATTTTTATGGATCTCTATTTTGATAGTTTTATTGCATTTGCATGTATCAACATTTTACAATGCATTTACTAATACATTAGTGTTAATATAATACACAGATACAACAACGTTATTGTAGTACATTGATGTTGTCTTTTATTACCTTCGTAAGAAATTCAAGTACTAGTTCAATAGTCTATACAGATACACAACAATCAATTATTTCTTAAAAAACTACACAAATACCACATAAGCACGGTATTACCCAAGCACAGGAGATGCCATTCTTAATACTCAAGAAGACTACACACATGGATCTGTTACAGCTGAACATGAGAGGTCTATCAAAAATATAATAAATGATTTCTCTATTCCCGCTTGCTATCCATGGCATTTAGTGGATGATGTTTACATCCCTATGAATTGCGAGGATCAATTTCACTGGGTATTAATTGTTGTTGATCAGAAAGATAGAATAATTTGTGTGTTTGATTCGTCCACTGGCACAAGGCACCGAAACACACCACCAGAAATAAAAAGAATGGCAGCAATGCTGCCTAAGTATCTAATTAATATAGATTTCTATGAAAAATTGAGCGAACTGATTTTTCTGCTTTGGTTGCACATAGAGATCTATTGGCAGGAGAATTTCTTGGTCTACAACATTTATTTAGCATTGACTTAGTTCAAGATCTTGTACACCAACGTTCCAATGGTCTGTAAGTACTTATGACTAGATTAATTCCTTATTTTTTATTATATTTTTTTAATTTAGTTATTTTCTTAAATGCAACGATTGTGGAGTGTTCGTTGCTACATTCATAGAGCATTTCAGTGATGAGATACCAATACCATTCAATTCATTCAATGCGGATTACCTACAACTGCGATATCCATCACTTTTGTGAAAGTACGGAATAAAAAAGCATAAAGAATGACACAAGAGCGAAACTGATAACCCTAACACATTTCAGACAAACTATGTCGGTGATTAAATAAAAAATAGAGTAAAAGTAAAAGCTTCAACAATCTATACAATGTTCTAACAATTGGTTTACAAATTAATAAATGAAAACACCTAGATATCATAACTTAAATCTTCTCTTTGATTATGGATCGTTTTTATTTTGATAAACTGCAACAAAGGCAAAATAACACGAACAACAGAAAACCAAAACAATTATATGCGTAATTTCTCCTTAGGAAAGAAAATACATGTTCTTCTATTATGTCCCTCATGCCCATACTTTCCACAAGTGTTTGTGCTAACTTTTGTCTTTTTCCCGGCATTCTTCATTCTTCCCTTCCTTGGCCTACCTGGCAACCTTTTGTATTTTGGTGATAGTATAATTTCCTTCAAAACATCCTTTGGCGCAGTCCAGTCCACTCTATCTGGCATTGGAACTATTGAACCTTTGTAGGTGTTAGCCAACGCTTCAGGCTTGTGGTAGTCAGAGAAAAATAGATGCATATTGGTAACATTTTTTTACTATCAACATAATGACCGCATGCGAATAAGGAATTTCATCAAATTGGAACTTTTCACAACTACATGATTTTCTTTTCAGACAAACAATATATTTTCTTCCCGAATCGTAAACAAAAAATATATATTCTGAAGAAGGTATAACCTGCCATATTTATAATTTTGTCAACTACATATATTCTCAACAAAATGAATCATAATGTATCTACCATGTTCATGAAAATCTGATCAATATTTAGTATAGTAGATATTTAAAAAAAAATAAGAAACAAGAAACATCCATACCTTCATCGTTGCACATCTTATTGTATTCTCAACAAGTATATCTTCAAATTTTCTACCCAAAAATCCTTAGTGTATGATACCTTCTCTCTATTTTTGCAGTTTCATTTACCAAAAAGTAAATGATGCGGACCTTGTGCACTTTTTAGCTTCATGGCTTTTTTTTTTATTTTTTAGCTTCCACAACCGTGTTTCCAAGTCTATCACGTGGATTTTTGATCTTTTGTCTGTTTCTACTGACTTTTATCCTCTGAGATCTAGGTTGTGTTCTTTCCTCAATTCGAGTTTAACTTCAAACTTTCCAATCAAAGCAAAATCTCGCAAAAATACAACCAATAGGCGCACTCAACCCTGCGTTAGCAAAATAAGAGAAACGACACTCGAACAGCTAGACTCTATTAATCCGTCCTCCAAATTTACTCTATTTATGAGCATTATTGGCTAATTAGGCATATAAATATGCCTAAGATCACCATCCTACACTTAGAGTTTTGTCCCTCCTCAAAAAAACTACTACACATGCATGAGACTCCCTACGGTAGTATGTACAACAAATATCATGTAGCCACACTCTATAAACCATGGTGAACAACTTTCGGTGCCCTGAGCAAAAACTACTCATTCCTTGCACTCACAGATACATGCGGATTCATGTAGAATATTTTACAGTTCCTCTAGTTACTGACCTTGAATGATCATGTGCCCTCACCAAGAAGAATTACCCATGCATACCACTGCGACTCCAATAAGAAGATTAAGAATGGGTACACAAACAACTCTCACTCTCGGAAAAGATGTCTCAAATTGATCCTAGATTTCATAATCTTGCCCTTAATGTAAACGTATACCTAGTTGAAATTTTTCTTAGAGGATCATGTAGGTCTTTGTCTGGCTATAATGTAGACTGCAGGTAGGTGGGATACATTTATGGATATAGCCGACATGGTTCAATTCCCATGCACTCGTAGCACACACTTCACATCTTTCCATGCTCCCTTGATTCACAACCCTTCGTTACCCTTTTTGAATTAATGCTCTGAGTACTCCTATTTATTTACATCTGACCATAAAATAAACCCCCTACAAACACGCAGACGCCCTCAACAACAATGACTAAGCAAAAGGAAAGAATTTTTTATTTTATTTTTTGTCTTTCTTTACACTCTACTATTTTTCATCTCTTAGGTGTCCATTCAAGTTTCCTCTTCTCTTATTCACCGTGCTCAAGCACTAGGAAATTAGGATAAAAAACAAATACTTTATCATGAAAAGTGATTGGATTGAATTGTAGTTAGTCAAAGAATATACTAAGGCTCAACACGGGCTAACAAAGTTATTTTTGTCTATCAAAAAAATGCGTAGATCCTCTCCTCTAGTTCCGATTCCTATCAAGTCTACTCTACATACCAGGCAAGTTCTCGAATCTATCACAATCGAGACTCACAATTATCTCACTCACTCTTGGCACATTTTCATCACAAGGTTAGCACTAGAGTTCCTATTGTAATATTCACATGAATTCATTTAATTATGCATGCATACAATAGTGATTCACAAGGCTCAAGCATCTACCCTTAACTATGTTCAAAAGTTCATACTCGATGCTCGTTCGTACACTACCACACTATACATGTACTCGATTTGATAAATACCCTTAGGACAGTCATCATCCATCCATCAAAGGGCCCCCATCACTCAACTATGACTAATACAGCTAATGTCAACAGACACACCACTTCCAACAACTTGGTGCATTCACAAAGTATTAACATAAAAGCATCCATACATCCAAGTAATACATAACCATTATTTATAGCCCCAACAAAACTAAAAGATATTCAACCCTACATTAAGATAGATGTCCTAACATAAACATAAAGCAAAAATAAAAGTGTTCTTAACACATGCCAATAAAAGAAGCAATATCAACAGAATAAAGGAATTTTCACCCCACACTTAAACTTAGGACTGCCCTCAGTACTAACCATACATAAACTGCAAGGTGGGAATTATAGTGCTCAAGCATTATTAGGGCCTGGTAGGATGGGCTCACCCCCTACATACACCAGAGGCTCGTCAGCTATGTCATCTTCCTCATCCTCATCCTCATCCTCGTGCATTTCCCCTGCGTCCGCAGGAATATCATCCTCGACTGGCTCAATGAACTAGGGTCCAATGCGCAACACGACTTCGGCATGATCATTGAGAGGATATTTCACCTCAACTTGCTATAGCTCCTCTATCATGGAAGGCTAGCTACCCCAGTCCAGTGTCTCAACATCTCGAGACCATACATGCAGCCCACAATTAACTCATCCCAATAGGCTCTCTCTGTCGTGGTCAAGACTTAGCCCAAGGTCACGTTAGGCCCCTTAATATTGGTAACATAGGAGGGAGCCTGAATGACTGGGCAGTAATCGTCCTCCTCCTCAAAGACACTTGTAGCACGATATAAAGCAGTAATAAGGCCCCCAAAAGTATACCTGCGACCCTTATAGGTCTTCGCCTTCCTTATCACTATCCTAAAAATCACTCCATAGTTCAGCTACATGCTCACCATGATTGCATATGTAAGGCACACTCTATCTCGCATAAAATTGGTAAAGTGTTACCCTAGAAAGAATGAGTGTGTCACGATCTTCACCATGACTCTAGCCTCCTTGGACATGTGAGAAAAACAAAATGAGAGGTGATAGCCCTACTCAGCATGTTGGACCTATTTAGTCATGGACCTCCACCCTAAGATAGTATGTTTGATGGCTTGATAGGGCAGGTGAAGGCATAACTCATGGAATGCTCTTCCTGGGATGTCTTCATGGATACCTAGGATCCGATTGATGGCAAAGGATGAGAAGTTCACCTTAAGTCCTCGAATAATCATCGTTTGGGACTACGACTCTTCACTCAAGTTGGTATAGAATTCCCTAACAAAGCTCAGGTTGCATGGCATAGGTGGTCGGAATAAGAACCCCAAACTTAGTTATTGCACCAGTTTAAAATCTAGGGGTACTCATCATGTAGGGACTCTAAGTCAATTAGTATGTTGATATCCTTGGCCCTGTATCAGGTCCTCCTGACCCCTCCCAATGTCCTTGGGCATGTTTGGAACACCTCGTGCCCACTTCCTTGTGTTGGTAGCCCTTGGTCGACTAGATTGACCTCCGCGACATGAACTTGAAGACATTGTGCCTGCAAAACATACGTGTATAATCAGTATATAAGCCATCTCTCATATGACCCCACTCTTAAACTTGAGTCCGTATGACGAGGGTACTTAGACTTCCGTAAGTCATACGGGCTATATCACTTCACTATTCAATGCCCCCACATCATATTTGACAGTTATAAGTAAACATATAATTCTATCCCAATTTTGAACAACTTGACCCCCCAATCATTCAACCCCACACTTAAACTTTTACATGATACAGCAAATCTATCACGGAGGAAACAAAAAGTGTGGTGAAGAACCCCCGAAAATAGTGTATACAAACCCCAACATGAAATGAAAGCAATAATTTGTGATGGAAAACCCCCCTTACTGCCCCATCGCACGAACATAATCCCAAAGACCCCCAACCATTCCTTTATTTTGACAGTTAATAGAACAAACCCATATCACAATCTATGAATTCAACCCCACATTATAATATTTGCCCAAGTCAACATCCAACCAACAATTTGCACACAAGGCATGGGGAAGAACATATAACCTCCCAATTGTTTTTTGAATTTTAGGCACAATTGCGACTTAGAGTTTTCCCCCACACACTTCACACACAAAGTTCATACATAGGCACCAATCATCCACTAATAACCCACACCCACAAGCATCACGCAAAGGTTAACCATAAATCAAGAAATCCACTTCATATTTACCACTAAATCATGAAAAACATCCACCTTCACATCTTGAAAAGAAGCAAAATCGAAGCAAAGAGATCATACCTGGTGAGAAAAGTGACGTTCATGCAGTGGGGGTTCAGCCCAAGTGGTGTGCGATGCGAGAAAGGTCGAAAATATAGGGGCGACAGAAGAAAAAGATAAGAAAATATGAAGAATGGGAGAAAAGAAGGGTTTGGGGTTGGGGAAAACGTAAAAAAAAGGTGAAAAAATAGTTGAGGGTATTTAAAGGGGTGGGGCCCATGTTCACATTGGGGAAATTTAACACATCTTCGTGTGCCCTTCACGTAGCAGAGAGAACGCGGACTTACACTTGTAAAAATTTTTTCCTTGGTGCAAAAATAGTGAGCCTTCACGTTTGCTCCGTAACGCGGAGGCAACGCAAACCCACACCTGTAAAGAAAATTTTGCCTGGTTGCAGAAATACTTGGCATCTGTGATGGATCCGCGTCGCGGAACCATCACGTGTGCTCATTGTTTTGAGCTTCAATTCAATTTAATTTTTAGCTTCGAGTCTCAAAAAATTCTTCGAACACATGGACATGCTTCAAAATACAAAAACTAATGTATTAGACTAAGAAAACACAAAAAATATACAACTGGACGTTGAGAATTGAGGACAGAAAAATTCATATCAAATTGTATGTGGTCCGCAATGCGGAGGCATCGCAGACCTGTACTTGTGCAAATGTTTCTCACTTTTTTGTACAAGACCTGATTTTTTATTTTTTTTAAAGTAAAATAAAAACAACTACTATTACCTCACCACGGGTTGCCTCCCGTACAACGCCTAATTTAATATCTCAACATGACTCATGATGTGTTCATTCGTCTCTGGCCAACTTAATGGCCTCCATCGTTTGACTCGTGTCCACACTGTAGTAGTTCTTGACCCGTTAACCATTCACTAAAAAGGTTTGGTTTGTGGTTAAGTTCTTTATCTCCACTGCACCATGGGGTGTGGTCGCTACCACCACATATGGTCCACTATATTTGGACTTCAATTTCCCTGGAAATAATTTTAGGCGTAAGTTAAAAAGCAATACTTGTTGGACCGACTTAAAGTTCAGCTTGATTATATGTCAGTCTTGCCACTTCTTCGTCTGCTCCTTGTAAATCTTAGTATTCTTATAAGATTAGAGTCAGAACTCATCCAACTCCTCTAACTGCTAAAGTCTCTTCCTTCTGGCGAGCTCAGGGTCAAGGTTTAGCTTTTTAATCTCCCAATATGCCTGATACTCGAGCTCTATATCCAAATGACAGGACTTGCCATACACCAGCCTGTAAGGAGAGGTTTCAATTGGTGTCTTGTATGTAGTTCGATACGCCCACAATGCTTTATCCAGCTTTTCTGCCTAATCTTTCAAGGTGGCGTTCACGGTCTTCTATAGTATCTGCTTCACCTTTCGGTTGGATAACTCAACCGGCTTACTGGTTTGCGGGTGATATGTTGTGGATACCTTATGCCTTTTCCCATATTTCACAAGTAAGTTCTTCATGATTTGATTAAGAAAGTGGGTACCACCAGCACTGATAATGGCTCTTAGAGTACCAAACCGTGTGAAAATGTTCTTTCAAAGGAACTTGCTCATCACCGTAGCATCATAGGTTGGAAGGACTGCTGCTTCTACCCATTTGGAAACATAGTCCACAACTACCAAAATATAATGACAATCGAATAATGGTGGGAATGGCCCCATAAAATAAATGCCCCAAACATAAAGAATCTCCACTTCTAGAATGTTATTTAGGGCATCTCATGCATCCTGGATATAGCACCAGTCTTTTGGCAAGCATCACAGGCCCCGGAGAATTGAATAGCATCTTTGAACAAGGTGGGCCAGAAGAAACCTGATTGTAATACCTTATACGCTGTCCGGTCACCACTATGATGACCCCCATACAGGGAGGCATGATATCTCTCTAGAATCTACTTCATCTCCGCCTCTGAAACATAACTACTTACCATGTTGTTAGCTCCCTATTTGAATAGGTATGGCTCATCCTAGATATACTCCTTAGCATCGTGGGCCAACCTGTTCTTCTGTGGGTAAGTTGCATCAGGCGGGAACACACCAGTTACCAAGTATTTTAAAATATCATCATACCATGGTAATTATTCCACCTCAATGGTGTATAGTTGCTCGTCAGGAAACTCTTATCAAATTTGTAATTGCGCCCCTATGCGAGCATTAGTCTCCAGATGGGATAGATGATCAGCAAACTAGTTCTCGCTCCCCTACGATCCCGAATCTAAATATCAAACTCTTAGAGCAATTGGATCCGTCTAATTAGATGCAGCTTGGCATCCTTTTTATTAAGGAAATACTTTATGGCTGTGTGGTCTATGAACACCATCACTTGGGTCCCTTCTAAATAGGCTCTGAACTTATCAAACACATACACCAGTGCCAGTATTTCCTTCTCAGTAACTATATAGTTGCTTTGAGTTGCATCTAAGGTCTAGCTGGTGTAGTATATGGAGTGAAAAACTTTAGGTTTGCAATATCCAGTACCGCTCCTACTGCTGTGTCACTAGCGTCACATATTAGCTCGAGCGAGAGATCCTAGTCGGGTGCTACCAAGATTAGAGCCTCTACCAACTTCTTTTTTAGCATCTCAAATGCCTATAAATAAAAGTCATCAAAGTGAAATGGTACCTCTTTATCCAGCAGGGCATACAGAGGCTTAGTGATCTTTGAGAAGTCTTTGATAAACCTGCAGTAAAAACCCGTATGTCCTAAAAAGCTCTAGACTCCTTTGATCAAAACCGATGATGGTAGCTTGTCAATCACCTCTATCTTTGCTTTGTCCACTTCCAACCCCTCTTTGGACACTTTGTGGCCTAGGACTATCCCCTCTTTAACTAGGAAGTGACATTTCTCCTAGTTAAGAATGAATTTAGTCTCCTCACATCGTGGTAGTACTCTGTCCAAATTCTGCAAGCAGCTTTCAAAGGATTCACCGAAGACTGAGAAGTCATCCATGAACACCTCCACAAAGTTCTCTACCATGTCATGAAAGATAGCCATCATGCACCTTTGGAATGTAGCAGGTGCATTACACAAACTAAAGGGAATGCGCTTGAAGGCATATGTCCCATATGGACATGTAGAGGTTGTCTTTTCCTGGTCTTCGGGTGCAATAGTTATCTGGTTATATCTCGAGTACCCATCGATGAAGCAATAGTACTCCTGCTTAGCCAATCTGTCTAGCATCTGATCAATGAAGGGCATGGGGAAATGGTCTTTCCTGGTGACCTCATTCAATTTTCTGTAATCCATGCAAATTCGCCACCCCATTACTGTTCTAGTTGGAATCAGCTCGTTCTTCTCATTAGTGACAACCGTTATCCCACCTTTCTTAGAAGCACATTGAATAGGGCTTACTCATTTGCTATTTGATATGGGGAAGATGATCCCTATATCTAGCCACTTAATAACCTCCTTTTTTACTACCTCCTTCATAATTGGATTTAACGTCCTCTACGGTTGGACTACTAGCTTTTGATCCTCTACCATGAATATTTTGTGCATGCATAGGGCTGGGCTAATGCTATGGATATCAGCCATCTGCTACCCTATTGCTCTCTTTCATTTCTTTAGCACCGCAACAACCGCTTCTACCTGGGTTGTAGTCAAGGAAGCAAACATGATTATATGTAATGTATTATTTTCACCAAGACACTCATACCTGAGATGGAAGGGTAGCTGCTTCAACTCAAACCGAGGACCTTATTCCACTAAGGGTTTGGGTGGTGGTCCCAATACCCTATTCAACGGTTTATTCACCTTTTTCAACATACTCACATTGTGAGTATTCAACACACTTTAAATTTCTCGAGCCT
>JAOTQJ010092945.1:0-45466 GCA_025642045.1 Solanum sejunctum
TTAAAAATAATATTAAATAAAGGAACAAATAAAAAAAGAAAATATATAATATATTAAATATCATAAATAAATGAATAAAAATCTCATAAATAATTAGCTCCTTAAAAATAACATTAAATGGCTCCCTAAAAATCAATCCATAAAAAGATTTGAAATAAATTAAAAAGGAAAAGTCCTAATAGTATTCCTTGGTAATTGTGGGTGACTTTTCAAAATCGATAAAATAGTATGAAGTAGATATAAAAATGGATGAATTCATCTAAAAATATACGCATTTATAGTGATATTTATTCAAAAATTATTTAAATAATTTGAATATACATAACAAAATTTAATATGTCTCAAGTTGACATTTATTTGGATTTCATTAATATAATTTATGAGCAAAATAAGAGCTCTCGATTTATATTTTATTTTTGATTGATTTGTGATTTTGACGAAAAATAATTTTTTTTTTTTGTATGAAATAGGTATAAATTTGATGTACAATGAACTTCTGTTGTATACAAGAAAGTTTATTAGTGTGAACTTGGCATAATAATGGGTGAAATCAAATAAAATATAATTAGACTATTTAATATTAATTATATTTGTGTATTATAATGATATAAATATAGATTATTTAACTAAAGTAGACACATGGCTGATATTATTATTTTCATTGAATAAAGTAAATAATAGACTAATAATTCAAACAAACACAATGTTTCATGCCCATGAAAAAATACTAATTACTTTAAACACAAAAAGTCTAACAAAAGTGAATTAACAAACAAACACAATGTTTCATGGATGAAGTCTCAATCATTTTTAATTTTTTTTCACTTCTTTGTGAAATTTCATCTACAAAATTTGTTTAGAGTTGACTCAATCTTCATCAATCCGGAATTTTCCTTTCAAATCACTTTTTTATATAATCTGATTCGATTCTTTCAAAGAAATCGAATGAACAATTTTCTATTTTGAATTTTTGTAATTTTTTTTGTGAATTTCAACGATCAAATTAGAATCGGAAACACCCCATTACATGGCTACTATGCAGTATGCACAAATCTTCACCAGCCCCCTCACCCCTTATTTTCACCCCCGCAATATATATATAGATGACCACCGAGATTAGCAGCAAATTGCAATACTAGTGTGCTCAAATAACAAAAATGAAGAGGAAGAAGAAGAAGGAGGAATCTGAAAAGCGAAAAATGAAGGCATAATAATAAAATCAAGATTTATTTTTATCATATATCCCAAATCTTCGCCAGCCCCCTCACTCCTTATCCCTACCCCACAATATATATAGATGATCGCCGAGATTTGCAGCAAATTGCAACACTAGTGTTCTCAAATAATAAAAATGAAGAGAAAGAAGAAGAAGATGGAATCTGAAAAGAGAAAGATCAAAGCACAATAATAAAATCGAGATTTATTATTCTCATATATCAAAGAAGAGGAAGGAGAAGATGATGGAATCTGAAAAGATAATAAAAAATCTTTGAAAAATATTTTCAAACAAATTGAAGTGTTTAATTGGGAAAGAAATAAAATCAGATAGAGACCTAATAAAAGTCATTGATAGTTGCTCCATAAAAAGGGGTAAAAAAAATTTCTTTTTATCTCTCCTACAACTAATTTAATTAAATCAAAATTAATTAAAAAAATTACAAGACTAGACAATTTTAGACTAGGAATTACAAAAATATTTTTCATTTACCAAAATTGCAAATAAATTACCAAACTATACGTTTTATGAATGCTGAAAAATTAGTATTTTAACCCAAAATATTGTACTTGCATTTTTTATTTTATTTAATAATGTTTTTTAATTGGTCTTTTACCAAGCCATTTATTTGATTTGATTTCTCACTATTTGGACTGGCCTGTATCACTAGTCATTTCGCTGCTACTCCCGACCCCCACAACTTCACTTTTTATATTTTTTGAACTAAAAACTCTTCAATATAGAAAAAAGCAAACTTTCTTCGTAATATTTTCTTTGAATTCATCTGCATTCCAGATAACTTTCACGAGACCCTTTTTTTGATAGTGAAACAAAAGATTTCTTTTTTTAAATGATTGTATATGCATTATAAGAGTTTGTTTTCCTTGCTTTTTTTCCCGTTTCTATGTGGGTGTAGTGTTCTTTCACAAGATCTAAGGAAGAATAGCTATGAAGGGCACACCTACTAGGAAAAGTTCAAGGTTCTAACGCAATGTTATTTTCGTTGAGAGCACCCCTCATTGTTGCTCTAGGCCTAATCTTGAGTTAAATGTTTACATACCACAAACACAAAAAAGGAACGATGGGAATCATGTTTATCAAGAGAAGGATCAATGCATCAATATTAGTTTCAGTAAGAGTAAGGTTAATATAAATTGTGTGAAATGTATTACAATTGGCATCATATATTCTTTAACTGTTGGTGTCTTTGTTAATTCATTTTTTATGGATGTTAATTACACTACATAATAGTATTATAGATAGTATTTTAGGATGGTACATGTTCTGTCTTTTTATTGGTATTGTGGGTTAGCTTTGAAATGATTCAAGTTGGTCAACATTATGTATTTTAATGGTGTCACTATAATTTGTTATTCATGGTTAAATCTTTGGCTAAAATATTGATGTGTTGGTTAGTTTTCTTATTGGTGCATAATTATTTTGGTATTGAGGTTTAACATTTTGGTATAACTGTTGGCATCTTAGTTAAAAAAATATTCCCTGTGGTTGTTAGTTACACGACTTAATGGTCTTCTGGATGCTATTCAATATGGTGGATGTTGTGTCCCTTTATTGGTATTCTGATTAGTTGTTGAAATGGATAATGTTTTTTAGCATGGTGGCTTTTCTGTTTTTTTTTTTGTATGTAGAAATAGTTTATTACTCAGCGTGACATAATTTGCCAAATATTTTATCAATAATGGGTGATACAATTTAACACCTATATGCAACCACTTTTTATATATCAATCTATATAAAACAACAAATTAACGGTTCTATAGTTGCATAAACAAAAAATAAAACTGTCAATAAAACTTACACTAATCTATGTTTTTGTAATTTTAAATCATCTTTTTACAATACTTTTACCAATTTATAGTCTCGAATACACCAAAAAATTTTAAGAGTCTAATTTTAAACAACCAAAATAATTTTCTTATGTAGTTGCACAAATCAAAAATAGCATTGTCACAAAACTTACCCCAAACAACCAAATTGTTTCCACATTAACTAATAACTAATCCCACATTTTTTTCCACATTTACCCCAAACTTACATTGACCCATTTAGAACACCATCATACTGATGTGCTATCAAAATACAACATATTTGATGTCTAAAACTAAAGATTTTGTGTGTTTTCAATGTGTCTTTTATGGTTTTTATATATTTTTATATTTATTTTTAAAGGAAATACAGGTTGGCTTTAGGAAAAGTTGCAGATTTTTGGTGATTTTAGGACCTAGCCTTTATGAGTCGTAATCCTATCTACAAGTCGTAGAGGTGGTCTCGTATGTACTTCTAGTATTCAAATGTTAAATTATGAAAATGTGAAGTTCAACTATATAAGCCCCAGTACGAGTCGTAGTCCCTTCTACGAGTCGTAAAGGATGGTGTTGTAGCAAGTTCCAGTGTTGATCAAGATTGGACCAACGAATGCAAATATGAATTACGAGAAGGCAATCTCAGTCGTAGACCAGACTACGACTCATAGTAGTATATTATAGCAGTGAAGTCCAAAATGCAATATGCTAACCACCAAAGTCCGATTACGGCTCATAGGGCACACTACGAATTGTAACTATGAACCGTAGCAGACGCCGACCAATTTTTTTAATTAATTTAGGGACTCATTTGTAAATACTATAAATAGTATATTTTAGTTTTTTAGCAAGAGTTTTTTGAGATTTTGAGAGAGTATACATAGGGAGACTTAGAGAGCATGAAAGTTTAGAGTAGTTTTTAGGGTTTTATCTTGGAGACTCAACTTTGGAGATCAGATTCACTTGTGGATCCACTTCATTTTTAAGCTTGTGATTCTAAATACAAAGTGGGTTTTATTGTTGTTCATTCTCTTTGGGTAAGTTATTAACTATGTCTTCAATATTCATTGTTTATTTGTTTTTCCAAGCTATGAGTAGCTAAACCCACAACTTGGGGTGTGGGAACCATGAGAATCTAACTTAGAAAACCCAGATTATTTGCACTTCTTGAGTTGGGTATTTGTATGTATTAGCCATTTTTCTTCATTTTTCATGTTGTATAATGGTGACCAACATTAAACCCCACCTAATGTCATGATCCCAATCCAGGTAGTGACGAATAAGAAAAGGGAATAGTTAACAGAATTTGACAATGTGTTCTCGTCTAATCAACTGAACCCGTCCAAGGAGAGGTTGACTATGACAATGAGTAATGGTTAGTTTGGCAAACTATAGAGGCCGACCAAGCCCCATAGTGAAATTCAACCTTCACCTTCAGAAGAAGGCTGGAAGCACCTAAATGACCATCCTGCATGTAATATCCTAATTGAGGTTGTGTTATCCGGGTTGTTTAAGTTAGTAAATCATAGGGAACATAATTACCCAAGTTGCTTTCCAATTTGATTGTCTCTCCTTTTTATTAGTCTAGTTTAATTTTCTATCGGTCATTGCAAACCTCCCCCATATTTTTAGAGAATCAAGTAGTTGTATTTGAATTGATTATTGGTGAACCAAGTTGCTAAAGTACCTTGTTCCCTGTGGAATTCGACCCTAACCTTGGTTAGATTTTTACTTCTACGATCACTTTGACCTTGAAATAAAGGTGTATCTTAAGAGTTCATCAAGAAAATGGCATAGTTATCGGGGAATACGGCTAAGCTTTGATTTGGTTTCACTAGTAGTTTAATTCAAGTGTTAATTTTTTAGTTCTCTTATATTTTACTTTTCTTTTTGTTTTTGTTGGTCCAATTTCTTTACATAGTATACTAGGTGTATATGCCCAATACACAGAGTCAAGGCATCCCCTTAGCTCCAATTAATCCAAAGATCCAGCGTGTTGCAAGGAGAATGACTCAAGCGAATGTTAATGTCATGGTGAATGAAGCTATAAATAGGAATGATGATGTTGAGGATAGAGATGACAATCCACAACCAAGGGAGAATAGGCCACAACTGCTGGATTCCAACGAGGAAGCCTATGGATGGAACCAATATCATCTAAATTCCATGGCCATGGACGTTACTGGAGCTGCAGTGTTGCCACCATTATCGACTAATACTAAGTTCTCGATGTCAAGTGGATTGATCCAAATGGTTCAGAATTGTAGGTTATTCGCGGTTCTACCTTCTGAGGATCCTCATAGCTATATGCATAATATGAGTTTTATGTGCAAGAGTGTGATGGGTACCGCAAAATATTTCTATGGCAGTAGCAACAACTTTGCCTCAACGTTTTGCGGTACCCAAGTATATCCCAAACCACTTTGCTTATTCTCTCTAAGTTTTCTCTCAACGTTTCTTGACCTTGAGCAGCAGCAACAAGGATCTTTTAGGATTATTAAAGAGGATCTCAACCTTGAAGATAAAGGTAAGTAACTATATTTATGTATTTAGTATGATTCCTTAATAAAAATCAAGAAGTCGATGATGGTTGCTGGAAAATTCTAGACAACTTATGTCCAAAAATTACTGCACTCTTTTTTTTGTTTCAGTGACTTCTAAATAGTTTGTAGACTGTATTATGAAGAGAATTTGATGTTCTTAACATTATTTGAGTTATAGACATTACCCTAAGGTTGCTGCCTAGATTTTGGACGCATTTAACATATGAGTTCTATTGTGCTAACTTAAGTGTGATGTTGGCTGGAAGTTGTGAGTTGTTGGATTTAAAGATATTAGTTCATGTCCTTAATCACTTCTTGGATGATGTTATAAGATTGTTTTATCACTGTTGGTATGCGTAAATATTATTGGAATAGTTTGGTTAGAGTTGGAAAAGGTTTGGAATTATGATAGTCGAAATGTAGCGAATGGGAGAGTAATGTTATGTTGTCGATTTGTAAGTTGTGTAGAATTATAGTATGTTATTCCATGACTTACCCCTGATTTGGGACTATTTTTGGACTATATTAAGACTGATTTTATGTGGTAAAATCATTGGAAATAATTTTGGCAAAGTTGAAACTGTTTTGGGATTGATGACATCGAAGTATGGTGAAAGGGTATAACATTATGTTGCTTGTTTATATGTTTTGAAGAATTGTTGTGTGCTGTGTTTTTTGGGCTGTTGTGCGACTGTTAAGGGACTTAAAATAAGATGTACATAACATGTACATAAGAATGGTTGCTATCCGGGTGATCATTTTTATGATATTAGATTGCCTAGAAGAGTTGTGTTGATGCTAATACTATCTTTATTGCCTAATATGCTGTAGATAAATATTTGAGGGAAAGGCAGTCACTCCAATGTTGTAACAAAGTGGTACAACAAGGTATGTAAGGTTACTTGAATTCATATCATTTGGCATGAAACATAGATCCTTTGGTAAGTAAAGGCATTTATCTACTCCAACATGATAAGCAACCATGTATCCACTCTTTTACATATCCATATGCTCCTATATGTAGTTCCCTTCAAATATATATACATACATGGATACCAAGTACATGAGTTCTTGTTGCTAAACAAAGTTCATGAGTTGTTACATTTCATATGCATTTCGTTGCTTATGTAACATACTCTCTTCAATGCTATGTTGTCCTGAATGTTTACTTTCATGTTATATATTGCATATACAACCCAAAATCTCCAATATTATGACCACTAAAAGAATAATCTCAAAGGTAATTGAAAGAAAAAGTATACAGTTTATGATAAGTGGTAGCCCGAGGGGTTGAGTATAACCTAGCCAGGGACGATCCTATCTAAGAGGGGGGTAGGCCGAGTGGTTGAGTATAACCTAGCCAGGGACGAACCCGGTACAACTTCACCATTGATCAGTTGGTCATTTGTAGTTTATGATGTGCACAGACTATATAGTAAAGGTAAAGCAATATAAAGAACATAAAGTATATGATCCCAAAGTATATATAAAGGTGGTCTCTTATTCTACACCAGTGCATAGTTTTATTTGAAGTTGTTACTTCATATATAGTATTTCATGCCTTATATATTCAGTACATTATCTCGTAGTAGCGTCCCTTACGGGGGACCTGCATTTCATGCTGCAGGTACAGGTGCTAGTAGATCTCCTCAGTAGAGTTCAGGACGTTCAGTTGTTGTTACTAAGCTCCAGGTTGCTCTGGAGCTTTGTACGTGTCTAAAGTTCATATGTTTATATTGTATAGCTAATCGAGGTGGAGCCTGTCCCGACCCTTATTAGATACTCTGTTATTTAGAGGCTTTGTAGATTATGAAAATTGAGGTGTGGTCATGTCTCATACTTTTAATGCCATGGCCCCAATGGCCTAGTCGCATATATTTTCTTTTAGTTTGTATCACCGTTTACCTATATAAAGGCATGTTAAAGTATAGAAATCTGTTATAACATATGTAGAAAGTGCATAGATATAGGTTGGTTCTCCCGAGCCTTATCAACAACGAATGCCTGTCCGTCCTAATAGGACTTGGGGCATGACAGAAGTGGTATCAGAGCGGGTCATCCTAGGGAACCTACAAAGCCTTGTCAATATAGAGTCTTGTTTATTAATGTGTTGTGCACCACATTTATAAGCAGGAGGCTACGTGGCATTTAGGAGTTGTTACTTTCCTGTCATTCTTAGATTGTACCATAGAGCTAAGTGTAATAGGTGAATTATGTCTAACCCCTAAATTATTTTGTACAACAGTTAAGTATGCCAGAAACCAGGAAGAACAAAGGTAAAATAAAGACAGTGGAAGTGGTGGCTGGTTCGCCCAGTCATGTGAGACAACGAAATGAGGCTCATGATGAGTCCCTGTCATGGACATCTTTAACTTCTTCAGCCCCTAATGAACCCAAAAATAGTGAAATTCCCCCAGAACCACCTATTGATGCTATAGTGCAGGATTTGAGAAATGCAGTTCAACTACTTACTCGCATAGTTGCTGGACAAAGCCAAAAACAGGAAGGTCCACTTGTGGGTACAGGTGATGCAAGTAGGACAACTGGCATGAGGATATGTGATTTCATTAATTTGGACACTCCAGCCTTCATTGGGTTTGACCCTAATGAATATCCCCAAGACTTTATTGATCAGATTTATCATACTTTAGATGTCATTCATGTGAGTGGTACCGAAGCTGTTGAGTTAGCAGCATACAGGTTGAAGAGTGTGGCTATATTGTGGTATGAAACTTGGAAACAATCCAAAGGTATAGATGCTCCTCCAACCACCTAGAAAGAGTTCAAAGAGGCCTTCCTTGATCATTATTTCTCATTAGAGATCCGATAGGCCCTTACAGATCAGTTCTTGAACCTCCACCAGGGGAATATGAGCATGAGGGAGTATAGTCTACAATTTAATTCTCTAGGTATGCTCCTAATGTAGTTGCTATTATGGCAGATAGAGTTCATCGATATGTGGATAGATTAAATACTTATCTAGTTAGAGATTGCACCATTGCTGCATTGATTAAAGATATGGATATAGCAAGAATACAAGCTTTTGCACAAAAATTGGAGGATCAAAGGCAAAGGAGAAGGATACAGGAGTTAGAAGGGGCATAGTCCAAGAGGAGCAGATCTTCAGGGCAGTTTACACTATCCCAAAGTGAGTTTAGGCCTCGGTTTTCCAACAAACTGCCTAGGCCATCATTTTCCTATACTGCAGCCAGTGCTCCACCATAGATTCAAGGGTCTAGAAGTAATCAGTTTGGTCAACGAGGTGAGGGACAAAGTTTATGAACAACAGAAGGATCAGCAGGCCAATAAATGACTCCTAGGCAGCCCTATAAGCAGTGTGGAAGAAGTCATCCAGGTATATGTCATTTTGGGACAGATGTTTACTATTGGTGTAGTATGTCAGGGCACATAATGAGGGATTGCCCGAGGAGACATATGGGTGGTATGGCATAACCTACTGGTCAGCTGTTATGTTATCAGCATCAGTTCCACCAGTAGTTAGGGGTCAGCAAGCACTTATGGGTCGTGGTAGAGGTGTTAGAGGGGCAACTAGCTCTAGCGGGGTCCAGAATTGCACTTATGCACTGGGGAGTCGACAAAATTTAGAAGCTTCACCTGATGTGGTCACAGGTATATTGTCAATCTTTTCACATAATGTGTATGCCTTAATTGAACCTAGTTCTCCACTATCATACAACACCCCACTAGTTGTTGGAAAGCTTAAGAGAACACCTAAATTATTGAACAAACCAATTGAAGTTTCTACACCAATCGGTGAATCTATTATGGCTAGAAGGATTTATTATGGCTGTGTCATAACTGTTTGTGATCATGACACATTTTCTGATCTTATTGAGTTAGAAATAGTGGAATTTGATGTTATAATGGGTATGGATTTGTTAGCTTCTTGTTATGCAACTGTAGATTGCCGAACTAAGAGAGTGTACTTTCACTTTCCAAATGAGACAGTTCTTGAATGGGAAGGCAATATTGGGGCACCAAAGGGGAAGTTTATCACTTATCTTAAGGTGAGAAAGATGATATTTAAGGGGTATAAATGTCATTTAGTTAGAATAAGGGATATGGAGGCAGAATCGCCAATTCTTCAATCAGTTCCAGTGGTGAATGAATTTATTGATGTGTTCCCTGATGAACTTCCATGCTTACCTCCTGAATGAGAAATAGATTTTGGTATTGACTTACTTCCAGACACTCAACCCATTTCTATCCCTCTATATAGAATGGTCCCAGCGGAGTTGTGTGAATTAAAGGAGCAATTGAAAGACTTATTATAGAAAGGTTTTATAAGACCTAGTGTGTCTCCCTGGGGTGCACCAGTGTTATTTGTACACAAAAAGGATGGTAGGTTGAGAATGTGTATTGACTATCGATAATTGAACAAGGTGACAATTAAGAATAAATACCCCCCTCCCCAGGATTAATGATTTATTTGATCAGTTGCAGGGTGCTAAATGCTTTTCAAAAATTGATCTGAGATTAGGGTATCACCAAGTGAGGGTGAAGGAGGAAGATATACCTAAGACTGCTTTCAGAACATGGTATGGTCACTTTGAATTTCTTGTTATGTCATTTGGGCTAATGAATGCACTAGCAGTTTTTATGGATTTGATGAATAGGGTATTTAATCCATTCTTGGATGTGTTAGTGATAGTGTTTATAGATGACATTTGGGTATACTCAAGGTCAGAAGAGGATCACGTAAATCATTTACGACAAGTGTTACAAGTTCTTCGTGATCGACAGTTGTATGCCAAGTTTTCTAAATGTGAATTTTGGCTAAACTCAATTGCATTCTTGGGCCATATTGTGTTTGAGGAGGGAATAAGATTTGATTCACAAAAGATAGATGTTGTGAAAAATTGTCCAAGGCCAACGACGCCCACAGAAGTTCAGAGTTTCCTAGGGTTGGCTGGTTAATACAGAAGGTTTGTTGAAGGTTTTTCTTCCATTTCTGCACCTCTAACAAAGTTGATACATAAGGCAACCAAGTTCTAATGGAATGATGCATGTGAAAGGAGCTTCCAGGAATTGAAAAATAAGCTAACTTTTGCACCTATGCTAGTACTTCCAGAGGGCACTGAGGGGTATATAGTATATTGTGATGCTTTAGGAGTTAGCTTAGGTGTGTACTGACACAACATAACAGGGTAATTGCTTATGAATCCAGACAGCTACGACCACATGAGAAGAATTACCCAACTCATGATCTTGAACTAGTAATGGTTCTTTTTGCTTTCAAAATATGGCGCCACTATTTGTATGGGGTTCATGTTTATATATATATACTGATCATAAGAGCCTGCAATACATTTTTAAGCAGAAGGGTCTAAATCTGAGACAATAGAGATAGCTGGAGCTGATAAAGGATTACGATGTTAATATACTATACCATCCAGAGAAGGCAAATGTGGTAGCTGACGCTCCGAGACGTAAGGCAGTTATGACTACTGGTTATCAGGCCATGGTTAGTCAAGGGGTGGCTAAGGATCTACGTTAACTAGCTAGTTTGGGAGTTCGCCTTCTTAAAACTCCAAAGGAAGGAGTTATTGTACATAATGCAGCGTCGTCTTCATTGGTAATGGAGGTGAAGGAAAAACAGTTCGAGGATCCAGTTCTATGATAACTTAAGGAAAATATGAGTCAGGGTGTGATAAAGGGATTTGACCTTACACAAAATGGAGTACTTTACTGCCAAAACAGATTATGTGTGCCTGATATCAATGGGTTAAAGAAAGAGGATAATGGAAGAAGCCCACCATTCCTGATATTCCATCCATCCAGGATCGACTAAGATATACCATGACCTGAAAGGAGTGTTTTGGTGGGGAGGCATAAAAAAGGACCTTGCAAAATTTGTGGCTCAATGTCCAAATTGTCAACAAGTGAAGGTAAAACACCAAAAGCCAGGAGGTTACATGTAATGTATAGAACTTCCAACTTGGAAGTGGGATATGATCGATATGGACTTTGTTACCGATTTACCTCGCTCATTTTAGAAGTATGACTCTATATGGATAATAGTTGACAGACTCACAAAGTCAGCACATTTCCTACTTGTTAGGAGTGATTATACAGTAGAGGAGTATGACAAACTGTACCTCAAGGAGATAGTCAGGCTACATGGAGTTCCAATCTCTATTATATCAGATCGAGGGGATCAATTCACTGCAAAGTTTTGGAAGTCTTTCCAAAGGAGTTTAGGAACGCAAGTAAATTTGAGCATAACATGCCGCCCTCAAATAGATGGTCAAGCAAAATGCATAATTCAGACACTCGAAGATATGTTGTGAGCTTGTGCATTGGACTTTAAAGGTAGTTAGGTCGGCCATTTGCCCCTTATTGAATTTGCTTATAATAATAGTTACCATTCAAGTATCAAGATGGCACCTTATGAAGCTTTGTATGGAAGGAAGTGTAGATCGCCAATTGGATGGTTTGAAGTGGGAGAAACCACATTATTTGGGCCAGATCTAGTACACCAAGCCATGGAAAAAGTTAAGGTAATACAGCAGCGGCTAGAAATAACCCAAAGTCATCACAAATCATATGTGAATGCTAGGAGGAGAGGACTGAAATTTTCAGTAGGAGATTGGGTATTTTTAAAGGTGTCTCCAATGAAAGGGGTTATGAGGTTTGGTAAAAAGGAAAAACTAAGCCCACGTTACATAAGGCCTTATAAGATTATTAAGAAGAATGGGCAGGTTGCATATGAGCTAGAGTTACCCCAAGAGCTTTCTATGATTCATCCAGTTTTTCATGTATCAATGCTTCGAAAATGCATAGGTGACCCATCACGTATTACTCCTATTGAGGACGTGCACATCACAGAAGATCTCACTTATGAAGAGGTACTTATTGCTATTTTGGATCGTCAAGTTAGGAAGCTAAGGAATAAAGAGATAGCTTCAGTGAAGTTACTTTGGAGAAATCAACAAATAGAAGAGATAACTTGGGAGGCCGAGGATGCAATTAAGTCAAAATACCCTCATTTTTCTAAATCTGAAGAGGACACCCAACATGCAGAATTGTAACATTAATAGGTGCGTGTAATTGAATACTTATGTTTGTTGTTGAAGGTTTGTTTAAATAAAGGTTTATACATGGTTAAGCTCCCCAACTGTGCTAACATTCAAGGATGAATGTTCCTAATGGGGGAGGATGTAACACCCCACAGTTTTACATGTACTAATACTATGTGAATAAATCTTAATATGGTTTGGTCAAAGTAGCATCAACTCTTGAAAGTGCTTGATTCTCGTGTTAATGGATGATATGGGTGTCTAACGCTTATGAGGGCCTTGTGTATATGCATTTTATATTAAATTGAGGATATCGTCTAGTAAGAAAATTATGGTGTTTGTATAAATTAATAATCTGATAGGTGATTTATCTACTTGCTTAGCTTGAAATTACTAACTAAACAAAGAAGAGGTTTGACGTCATTTTTTTGTCCAAGTTCGATTATGGGAAAAAAATCTATTTTAAGGGTGAAATTTTAGCCCATTTTTAGCATCATAGATGGGCCTTATTTTTCTATCTAACAAGAAGGTAAGAAGAGCCCAAGTATATCCCAAACCACTTGGTTATTTGGACCAAAAGCGGATTAAGAGGAAAGCTGAAAATTGGCAGCCCAAGTCCATTAGAATTTGATGCCCATTTTGCCCAATTTTGGGGGGAACCAGCTGCTGATTATTTGGTCTTATTATAAGAGGTATTATTTGGTCAAAATGACTAAATAATTTCGTCCAAAGTAGCCCTTTAAAAAGGGATTATTAGCAGCACAACTTCACTCTCTACACTTAGTAAAAAAAATTCAGCTTTCCCTAACTCTCTCTCTTTAAGTTTTCTCTTAATGTTTCTTAACCTTGAGCAGCAGCAAAAAGAATCTTTTAGGGTTCTTAAAGAGGATCTCAACCTTGAATATAAAGGTAAGTAACTATATTTGAGTATTTAGTATGATTCCTTCATGAAAATCAAGAAGTAGATAATGGTATGCTTTGCTGGAAAATTCTGGACAACTTGTGTCCAGAAAATTACTGCACTCTTTTCTTTTGTTACAGTGATTTCTAAATGGTTTGTGGGCTGTATTATGAAGAGAATTTGATGTTCTTAACATGATTTAAGTTATTTTCATTACCCTAAGGTTGCTTACCAGATTTTGGTTGCATTTATCATATGAGTTCTATTGTGCTATCTTAAGTGTGATGTTGGTTGAAAGTTGTGAGTTGTTGGATTTAAAGCTATTAGGTCATGTCCTTAATGAATTCTTGGATGATGTTATAATATTGTATTATCACTATTGGTATATGTAAATGTTGTTGGTATAGTTTGGTTAGAGTTGGAAAAGGTTTGGAATTATCATCGTTGAAATGTAGCGAAAGGGGGGAGTAATGTTATGTTGTCCATTCGTAAGTTGTGTAGAATTATAGTATGTTATTCCACGCTTACCCCTGATTTGAGACTATTTTTGGACTATAATAAGACTAGTGTTATGTGGTAAAATCATTGGAAATAATTTTGGCAAAGTTGAAAAAGTTTTGGGATTGTTGACGTCGAAGTATGGTGAAAGGGTATAACGTTATGTTGCTTGTTTGTATGTTGTGAAGAATTATTATGTGTTATGTTTTGTGGGCTGTTGTGGGACTATTAAGGGACCAAAAATAATATGTACATAACATGTACATAAGAATGGTTTTTAGAAAATATGTTTATAAGTGAAAAGATTGAAGAAATGCCTTTGCGTCACTAATTGAAAGCTTGTTCTCCGGGTGATCATTTTTATGATATTGGACTGCCTAGAAGTGTTGTGTTGCTGCTAATACTAGTTTTATTGCCTAATATGGTGTAGATAAATATTTGAGGAAAATGCAGCCACTCCAATGTAGTAACAAGGTCGTACAACGAGGTATGTAAGGTTACTTGAATTCATATCGTTTGGTATGAAACATAGATCATTTGGTAAGTAAAGGCATTTATCTACTCCAACATGATAAGCAGCCATGTATCCACTCTTTTACGTATTCATATGATCCTATATGTAGTTCCCATTAAATCTATATACAAACATGGATACCAAGTACATGAGTTCTTATTGCTAAACAAAGTTCATGAGTTGTTCTATTTCATATGCATTTCGTTGCTTATGTAACATACTCTCTTCAATGCCATGTTGCCCTGAATGTTTATTTTCATGTTATTTATTGCATATACAACCCGAAATATCCAATATTATGACCACTAAAAGAATAATCTCAAAGGTAATTAAAAGATAAAGTATACAGTTTCTGATGGGTGGTAGGGCGAGGGGTTGAGTATAACCTAGCTAGGGATGATCCTATCAAAAGGGGGGTAGCCCGAGGGGTTGAGTATAACCTATCCAAGGACTAACCCAATACAGTTTCACCACTAATCAGTTGGTCATTTACAGTTTATGATGTGCACAGAATATACAATAAAGGTAAAGCAATATAAAGAACATAAAGTATACGATCCCAAAGTATATATAAAGGTGGTCTCTTATTCTACACCAGTGCATAGTTTCATTTGAAGTTGTTACTTCATATACAGTATTTCATGCCTTACATACTCAGTACATTATTTCATACTGACGTCCCTTATGGGGGACCTATATTTCATGCTGCAGGTATAGCTGCTAGTAGATCTGCTCAGTAGAGTTCAGGACATTCAGCTGTTGTTACCAAGCTCCAGGTTGCTTCGAAGTTTTGTATGTGTCTAAAGTTCATATGTTTATATTGTATAACTAATTAAGGTAGAGCCTGTCCCAACCCTTATCAAATACTCTGTTATTTAGAGGCTTTGTAGACTATGTAAATTGAGTTCTGGTCATGTCTCATACTTTTAATGTCATGGCCCCAACAGCCTAGTCGCATGCATTTCTTTCGGTTTATATCGCCATTTACCTATATAAAGGTATGTTAAATTATATAAATCTATTATAACATGTGTAGAAAGTGCATAGATATGGGTTGGTTCTCCCGAGCCTTATCAGCAACAGGTGCCGATTAGCCCTAATAGGACTTGGGGCATGACAAGAATGGAGCAGGTAGTCAAGACCAACAAAGCATAGAGGCAAAGAGAGAGAGAGCTTCTATAAGGAGTAAATGTGCGGTGAATGTTAGTTTGGAGCAAGCTAAGATCAACGTGGAGATCATGCAACGACTTGCTCTACTCCGTACGAGCATGGACCTGGTGGTTAAACAAAGTCAAGAAAGAGTTCATATAGTAGTACACCAACCTCCTAGAGCGCCCATGTGTGGAAAACATTATTATGATGAAGATGCTTGCTTTGTTAGTAATTAAGCAGTGGGTTTTTGGAATAATGCCCAAGGGTCCAATTCGGACTATTGGCGTCAAGGTTTCAAAAACCAAGGTCAAAACTACAACTGAAAGGGTGCATATAGAGATAATCATGGGCTTTATTTTGAGAGAGATAGAGTTCCAAAAATTGAGTGGGATCAAAGAGATGGTTATAGGAATTGTACTTATGTACCATCCTATAATCGTGATGCCAAGGCTGACAATTCAAGAATTAAAGAGATGTTTGATCGATTGATGAAGAAGGCCAAAACACAAGATGAGACTTTGAATGGTATGAAGTCTGACATTTTAAGTATCAATCAAAAAATAGAGTTTCACCCAATGGCCGTCAAGCAATTATAACAACAATTAGTCAAGTATCGACTTAATTAAATCAACGACAAAAAGGTATATTGCCAAGTAATACGAAGCAAAACTCAAAAAATGATGGGCATTGTATGGCAGTCACAACTTGGGGAGGTAAGAGTACAATTGATCCTTAAATGCCGGTAGTTATAGATGATGGGCATGAAGAGAAAATTGTGAAGAAGGGTGTGAATAAAAGAGAAGAAGGCAACAAGGATGCGGTAAGAAGTGAAGTGGCTAAGGAGCCAGAGAAGGGTAGGACCATCCCAAGGCCTCCTCCTCCCTTTCCACAAAGACTCAAGAAAAAGGAGGAGGATGGTAAATTTAAACATTTTCTCTCCATGTTGAAGTAATTGTCCATCAGCATTCCTCTTATTGAAGCATTAAAGAAAATGCTCGGTTATGCTAAATATATGAAAGATTTGGTGACTAAAAAGTGGACGGTGAGCCAAGAGCTTTCGTGAGAGCTCCAACATTGTAGTTCCATTACCACTAAATCTTTTGTCCAGAAAAGGGAAGATCCCGATGCATTTACCATCCCTTATATCATCGAGAATGTGGAGTTTGCAAGAGCATTATGTGATTTGGGAGCAAGTATCAATTTGATGCCTCTTGCAGTGTTCAAAAAGTTTGGTTTGGGTTCTCCTACTCCTATGAGAATGAGGTTATTATTGGCAGATAAGAAAATCAAGAAATCAGAGGGAATAATTTACAATATGTTAGTGAAAGTGGATAAGTTCATATTCCCAGCGGATTTTATAATTATTGATTGCAAGGTTGATTTTAAGGCCCCTATTATTCTGGCAAGACCATTTTTGGCCATAGGGAGAGCTCTGATGGATATGGATTTTGGTCAACTCAGGTTTAGGGTAAATGATAAAGAAATAGTTTTTTACATTCGCCAATCTATAAAGCACCCCAACAACAACAACAACAACATTACCCCAATACCTCAAAGGCTCCCGCCCATTGCGGGGTAAGGGGAGGTCGGATATACACAGCCTGATCCCTATGTTTTAAAACATAGCGCAACTATTTCCGGATGACCCATGGTGAGCGTCGAAAGTTATATTGACTAACTGCTACTTCACAGTTGAAAGAAGCGCAGATAGTTTAAAGAGCCATTTTGCTTTATTCTATCATATCCCAAAGCCAAAAAATAGTGAATCTTTGGCTCCATCCGATATTGATGAAAATAATCTATGAAGCACCCCAATGAACTAAAAAGTGAAGTTTGGGTTGTTAAGGAATTTTGATCATTCAAGATGACTAAGTCATGCCACGACATTAAATCAAGTGCTACTTGGGAGGCAACCCAAGAGGTTTTGATATTTGCTTGTTTTTAAGTTCATTTTTATTTTGAGGATTCTTAGGCAGTGTTTTGATTATGTGTTAATTGTTATTGTTAGACATTAGGCTGGTTATATTTTAAGATAATGGTGTGTTTTGAGAAAGAATGGTGCAGGTACTGAACAAAAAGGCAAAATTGTAGAGATTTGCATATGAGGAAGTCTCTACGACTAGGCCTACGAGCCGTATTGTACTTTACAACTCGTAGTCCTATCTTATAGAGAGTTACTGTAATCAGGTGAAGTTGGCACTCAGCTATGAGCCAACTTTACTACTCGTAGTGCAAGTTATGAGTCATGAATGAGATTTGTAGTGTCCATATATGTTTGGAAATTTTTTCTAAATATGAAGTGGTCTACAAGACCAGGGTCGTAGCCAAAACTATGACCCATAGTCGGGTTTCGTAGACTCGACCTAGTGTATTTTAACCATGACCCGGTAAGGTGTAAAATAGGGGTCAAAATTACTTTGACCCCAATTTTAACCCTAATATCCAAATAATTACCCCCATTTCTTTCCCCAATTCCTTTTCTGATCAATTCTCTGATGGTGTCACTTTGTTTTGGCGTTATTTTTCTGCCACACTTAGGCTTTTCATCAATCACTTTCATATCTTCCCTTCAAGTTCATCAGCAACTTATGGTAAGTTTCTAAACTATTTTTGATTGTAATTCATTTTGGTAGACCTTTTATGAGTTGATGAATGAAATAGGTTAGAGGTTTGAGCATTATATTCCTGTTACATGTGAGTTGTGCATGCAAACCTAGGGTTGCTATTGAGTTAGTTGATTGTTATGCCTGGAATTTAGTTATATGGCTTTGAAAATAAAATGATGCCTATACTATTCTATTCTTTGATTATTTACGTAGTTGTTACTGGGGCATGAATGTCTATTGATTTGCTGGGTCATAAGAGCATGATAGTATTTGGGCTATGTGAAAGTAGTTGAAATCTTCGATTGATAAACTCTTTTGTACTCGTTGAACTATTTCACTAAATGACTGAGTATGTGTTTGAATGACTATTTTGTGTGATTTGGGAATAATGATGTAAGTTCTTCATGTTTTATTAAGTTGGGGAATATTGTGTTGATTGAATATTCATTGTTATATTCTTTATTGATAGGGTAAGTAGTTGCTTTGAAATGGTATTTAGGGATTGGATCATATGCTTCTAATGTGAGTGATTGCATGACCTACTTTGATGTTGTTAGGGATATTTTTGAATTGTTTGTAGGGTTCGAGCGGTAAGTTGAAATGTTTTAAGTACCTGTTGCTTCTTGCTATAGGAGTTTCTACGACTCGTAGATGAGTCTACAAGTCATAATTGCCTCTCATAGGAAGTGACAGTGACTTTCAAGTCCTTTGTACTCATAATACGAGACCACCTGCAGGTTAGATTCCTCTACGAACCATAGTTGGGTTTTGTGGACTCATTCCTGTCGTAACTATGTTCCCTAGCACCTCATACAAAACCAGTCTATGACTCGTAGCCACGACTACAAGTCGTAACCATGTCTTGTATGTAGTTTTAGTATTTTACATTGTCATGTTCTCCTGGTTTATGAGACCACAGTACGACTCATAGTCCTAACTATGAGCCGTACCTGGCTCTCATAACAGCTGACTGCAACTGATCCAAGTTACTTTTTCTTATGTTTTTCTTTTGTTCGTGTCTTTCATTTATTGATTGTTTGGGGCTAATTATGGATTGTTTATAATTGTTTTCAAGTGTCATGGCCCCTAAAAGTAAACTTGCAATAATTAAATCCTTTAGGAGGCAGCTCACAGATAAGTCTTCTAATACCGAGCACTCGGATGAAAATTAGACCCGAGTGAGTGGGTCAATTGAGGCTTTGATCTCATCTAAATCCAGAGGCCGAGGTACCTCAAACAATGGTGGTGACAAGAGCTACGCAAACTCAGGGTCGAGATAATAGTCCCTCCCAGTATGAGTAGTAGGGAAATAGGGATGAGTCTGAGTAGAGTACACCACAGATGACTCATTTAGGCACGTAGTCTAGTTCCAAAGAGGCCTCTCAAGACAAAGGCGATACCCAATCCTTAGTTGCCCCATCTACTTCTTCAACACTGAATCCTATAACTCTCCGATAAGGTGTTGAGGGCATGAAGACTATATTTGATAAGGGCCTACAGCCAAAAGTGCAAGGAAAGATCGTATAGTCTATTTATGAGGAGCCCCAATTGATTGATGCTGGATTGGGCCATGTCCCAAGATTTGAGGATGCAATGACATGACATGGGCTCATATGGTTGACTACTAAGCTTGTTCGTTATTTCTAGTCATGGTGCAGGAATTTTATGCAACCTATGCAACCACCATACTTCATGGTCTTCCCAAAGGGAAGAAACCTCTCGAGCAACCTACATTGAGAAAGGTGTTAGTGAGAGGACGACAAGTCGATATATTGGAGGAGATGATCCGCCGTGTACCATTTGGCCTTTTGTACCAAGCACCAAGGTCTACAACTGAGTTTGATCGCAGAGTGAGACATATCAAGACAGCTATGATTGCAAAGAATACGACACAGAGGACAGAGCTATTGAGATGGGTTGCGAACATATTGTCGAGCATGGTCCAGAGCCTGGTTGGGTTACTTCACATTCAGAGCCTATTGTGAAGGCTTCCCTATCCTTCCACACCAAGTTTTGGTGGGCCATTGTCAGATATCACATCCAACCTACTTTCATGAATAATATGCTTACATCGGAGTGAGAAGTTTTGATAGCCAGCATCTTAGTTTGCTATGACATCGATTGGACACCAGTCATAACTGAGCAAATTCATGACTCGACACTAAGGAGGACCACATATATACCATTCTCGATTCTAATCTATAGACTTTGCCTAGTAGCAAAGGTGCAGATATCACTTCATATAGATCCCTTAGTTGCGACCTTCTATACTATAGATTCTAGCCTGATAAAGGCTGATAAGAACCTCGTGGGGCTTCAGAGGGCACAACCTCCTGCCATGCTTAAGACATTTATACTAGAGCCAGAGGTCGAGGGTTCAATGACTGCCCCCACCACTACTCTAGATGTTGGTACAGATGATAGACCCTAGCAGATGAAGGCAGTCGAAATTGAGCAGGGTCCCATTTCAGCTGCACCTGCACCAGAGGCTTCTACATCACAGGTTTCCACACCGGGCATGGTTCACATGTTCGTGATTGCTTTTCAGGTCATGGCACAGAGTTTATCATATACTAAGGCACATTTGTCTTGGCTCGTGCAGCAAATTAAGCCATGGGTCCAGCAAACAGTTGAGGACTCAAAGGCTAGATGCAAGGTATTCACCTTTTCCACAATTGACAAGCGTATTGCTATGGTAGATGCCCGCATTGATGCCTTTGAGAATCGAGTACAGAAAAGACTAGCCGAGGCCTGTCCATCAAACTTGTCAGCCTTTCCTGATGAGCTAGCAAATTTAAAGGATGACGTGACTTTTTCATTAGCACTTCTAGTTACAGTTCCCGAGTCTACACCTTCAGAGGAGCCACTATTTGATCTTTTTACTTTGGAGGATCATGCACAGCCTTCCCGCGGGAAGACATCGCTTATGAAGGGTGATGATACAGAGGAATGGCAGGTGGGGCAGAAGACCTCCGAGATCGATGAAGAAGCAGAAGGTGATGAGCTAGGGCACATCTTAATGGAATCGAGAGAAGAAGAAGAGTGAAGACAAGCCCAAGAGAAGGATAGAGTGATAGGTATAGGCTCATCCAGTGTGGCTGCGGCACAAACTACCATGCTTGAGGAAGATGATCAGCGACAGCTGAAACGACCCCAAAAAGCTCCCGAAAATGTACCTCGGAAGTGCCCAAAATCGTAATTTCCATATATCTCAAAATTCGTGCGTGATTTCAAAAATTCGACTTCATATTCTTGTTCAGGTGGTCAAATTGATTGGAAAATGAGTCTAACCCGATTTAACAGCAACCGTGTCAAAATTTGAATTTCCAAAATGTTGAATTCCAGTGAGCAGTTCGCGCCCTAGGCGCGACGCGCCAGGGGCGTACTATAGTGTTAATTTTGTGCAGTTTTTCAAGTTTGGTCCAAGGCTTTTGGGTCTTGGGCCTAAGTGTTCCCAAACGTGAAACCCTTTTAACTCGAGGTCAAATGGTGTACAACATATTGGAAAATCCTAAATAATGAGATTAAGGAGTCGCCACCTAACTATTTTTAAGGTAAATTAGGATACCTAGTTACCTATTTTACCAAAATGATGCTAAAAAGTAACTCCATTATAAGGTCTACTTAACCTATGTGATTCTAGATAAGAGTTCTAGTTATCCTAAAAGGAAGAGGTTAGGCATCTTTAGGATTCATTAAAAACAATTACCGACCAAATTTAGATTCTTAAAATTAAGACTAATTTAAACACTAAAAAAATATTAAATAGTCAAGAAAAGTAAATTGGAAAATAATTTTTTATCTTAAAATCGACAACACACTTAAAACTTAAAAAAGAATTTCTTTTGTGTTTGAAATGAAATGGCTTGCTTTTTTGATTTGGAGAAGTGATGAAACAACATTTTTGTTTTTGAAAATGGTATGCATTAATAAATAATTTTGTATATGGAAATAATGTTCATGTTTTGAAAGTTACTTTTTAGAGCTCGGCCTTGAAAATAAATATTGATTCTTTTAGAAATATAACAAAAAGTTAATGTCATGGGAATAATTTGTTTCTAACTAGAGGTGTCCAAACCCAAACATCTATATTATACTAACTATGTGGGTCAAAAGTGAAAACAATTTAAGTAATACAAACAAGTTTATGTTGTAAAGAAAAAAAATAAGCGAGCAAGTAATGAAAATATGAGTAACCGTGGATGACTTCAAGCAAGACTCCTTTGTTCAGCTTGCTATTCAAGATAATCTAAGATGTTAACTCCATATGCGGGTATGACAGTGTCAAGTCATGAAGACTCAAATTTGCAGGAATCTCGAATTGAGAGTCCATTTGCTCCCAAGGGTATTCATGCAAATAAAGAGAAAAATATAAAGATTAGTAAGACATTCAACTTTCATAATATTAAATAAAAATAAACATATAATAAAGAAAAGTCATTACATCAAATATATTACCTAGAAACAAATAAATAAATGAATAAGAAGTAAAAAAAATATAAAATAAAAAAACGAAGTCCGAGTGAGGTTCAAAGAGACTACCACAAAATCTTTTAAGCATCAAAACAAAATCCAAGTCCCTTTACCCTTTGAGCTATAATGGTGTTATACATGTTCTCACTTAAAATAAGGACAGAAAAATTCTACATATAATTTAAACAACTGGAAATGCATAGGCTCATTACTAATACTTGTCTTGAGTGAAAAACTTCATGTAACATTGCTTGCTGTTAATTAAAAAAAATGACTTGGATTTGACAACATAAATGTAATTTTAACTTAGTAGGAAATGGAGGAGATTAGAGAGGCAGCTAAGCTTGACAAAATCAGGACATGGACAGCATGTATTAGTAAGCAAACCAATATCCTATACTAAAGTGAACTTACAATTCAAACATATTAAAAAGAAACTCATAAATGACTAAATCTGGACATATTTTGGACATGTGTTAGAAAGCAAAAATCCTTCCCATTAAACTTTGTTTCTTAGAAAAATGACTTTAAACAGAGAAGGCCCTAGCATCCAAACAAACCAGAGTCTTAAATTCAAATTTAACATGTGATTACTAAAGGAAAAATTCAAAATAAAGCCGTATACATTACGGTGAAGCGAAGTCCGCCGTTTACATTATGGTGAAGCGAAGTCCGAAACATTATCATTTTTCAGTGAAAAAAAGGTAATACTCAAATATACATACCACATAATACTTAACTATCAGATGACTAAAAACCGCAAATGAGATGGATTAAAGAGTAATTGAGTGACTGCAGCAGACCAAGAGAGCTTAATGAAACCACAACAAGTTCTGGGTTTAAAAAAAATATAATCGACAAGACTTTTAAGACAAAACTTTATACGTTATAGCGCGCTGACAGGCTCACCCTTTTAAAGATAAAACATGACAATGAAGAGAACATAAACCTCAACTAATTTGACATAGATCACTGTTACTAACCACCCCAAACATAGCATATGCAGTTGAGAAGAATTCATGCTAATATGATACGAAAGCAAGTACAAGCATTTGAGACTTAGACTTGATTAAAAGGTTCATAATCAGGTGGGAATCAAGCAGAACTTAAAAGAATTAGTGGGAACCTCGAAGGAACAGAAATCAAAGTCATTGACAACTCAAAATCGTGGCCCAAACTCCATTAAACAAATTTAAAACAGAGGCACAAAGGGCGGAAAAAAGAGAAACATGTAACGATTTTAAACTTGTGATTTAAAGCATAAATCAGTGGTGTCCTAGTATTAATCAAGCAGCCACATGACAACTACGACTAGGTTCAAAGATCACTCAAATAGTTTATGAAAGCAAATATGACTAGGAAAGGATTAAAACGAAACGACGAACAGCGGCTTCAAGACAGTGATATGCTTGAAAATAACAAATGAAGCAGGGATACAGGGTGAGGGGGAAGAATAAACTTTAACCAAGAAATCATGAATTCACATGCCACTTTGGAAACTTAACTCCTAAAACGAAGAATGGCAAAATCAAGTTGTCTTAAAACATCATTAGTCGAAATCTTGAAACTAATCAAGATGCAGTAAAAATTTTCAACAAGTGTACAACCAGTATTAAATCAGAACCCAATCCAGAAATCGATTAGCAACAATAAACATGATATAAAACGCTCTCAATACAACAATCCCAGGCAAAAACGAGCACAGCTAAACGTCAATGCAACAAGACAACTCTATTCATGACTATGTACTCATGTTTGAACAGGAAAAACGCAGACAAAATTAAGAGTATTACCTTTCTAAGAGCAGCGTACTAGGAATGACAAGCTTATTCGAAGAAGAGTTTCCACCACTGCTGTAATGCCTCATAAAATTATAGAAACGCCCCTAAAATGTGATCATGTGTACAACCATCTTCCAAAGCTCCAATGGAAAAGTTGAGACCGAATTTGCAATCAGCAGGGAAAATCAAGTCAGAAAATAGTCTCGAACTGATTTAACAGTAACCAGGTTGAAAAATAATTTTCTCTAATTAATAGCAAAATAGTGTTAATCCAGCCCCTGGCGCGAAGCGGAGTGGGCACAGACTAAAACTTAAGATTTTTTTATTTTCGACGGGAATTGGATTTTTTCAGAATTTCATGAAATACACTGGTCCGCGCCCCTGGCGCATCGCGGACAAGTGTACCATTTTAAAATCTTCTCCTTTTAATTTACGGAAGGGTATTTTAGGTATTCCAATCCACTTTTTAGTCCCAAAACATGTTTTTAAGACTTATTTCATACGAAAGGGTTTCAAAACCCACATTCTTCTAAGTTTAAACGTGGTTTCTAAGAGAGGTGAAGAAGAAAGAGTTGAGCGTTTCAAGTGAAGTCTCAATCTTTGAAGAAAACTTGGTGATTCTTTACTCTAGGTATGTAAAAGTTACCCAGAGCATGGAATTGTTCTTCCATGTTCCCCAACACATGTAGTAGGTTAACAAGTGATAGTTGATGGGTCTTGATTAATGACTCTTGAAGAATTTCTTGAACATTATCTTTAATATATATATAATCTCAAATTGATGATCATTATACTTATATCTACTAATGATAGGCATTATTGTATGAGTGTTTATCTAAATTCCATGATGTCCCTTGTTTAATACTATAAGAACGAACTTAGGATAATGTCTAGAGCCTTGATTGTCTGAATGTGATGGTTGATGAAGTCTGAGTCTTGAAATGAGTGTTGTGATGGCTGAAATAGATGAAATTGATATCCTTGAGGTTTAAATGAGTTTTAGGTAAAGTTTGAAAGGAAGAATTATTTCTGGAGTTGATAGAATGATAGGTGAGATGAGGTCCCTCCTTGAAAGGGGGGGTTGGTTGCATAACCAGCCTGACATTGATAGACTTATGAGCATATTGAGTCCTAGGAGGAGTATTAGCACCGAAATGGGTAAGAGTGAGTCCCGCTCATACTCATTAACTATGTGTCAAGCATAAAAGAGGATTGGACCATGAAAGTAGATGTTTTCTTTACCCCGCAGAGGGCTGAACAGACTTCTTTTAGGATCCTCGACAAACTTGTCCCATACCCTGATAAGGTACTAGATGGATGTAACAGTAATATCTCTTCGCTGCATCATCAGTGAGTTCATAGGTGGTGGTTGTCGATTATAAAAACTCCCAGATATGTTCCTTGTTAATAGTACTCTTAGGTTGTTGTGATTAGGTGATGTCTTGATGGATAGTGAGGCAATAGAGTTTTGTCCTTATTTTGAGTGAGGATGGGTGATTGATGATTTGATGTTAAATTTATACTATTTACTTTATCCCATTTTACATACAGTACATTTCACGTACTAACGCCCCTTTCGGCTACATCATTTTATGATGAGATTCTGTAGACAGAGGACTTCAGCAGCCTAATCGTTGAGGTTCAGAGCTCTTGATTCAAAACCTTGGTGAGTCCTCCCCTGCCTTCGAAGGATGATTATTTCCTTATCTTTATTTCAGTACTTGCTTTGATTGTGGTAATCATTGCCTGTCATGGTACCTTCGTAGATATTTGCTATAGAGGCTTCATAGATATAGATGATAAATTGTTGATGTTGGGATTGTATGTTCCCTCTTTCTTTATATGGGAATATTTCTTTTCGAACTTATTATGATAGGGATTGTGATAGCCCACTGATAACATCTTGCGCATATGATTTGACTAGACAAATGCAATGACACTAGGTGGTCCCCTTGGAGACTAGCAATAGTCTCTGAGTGCTAGTTATGCCTAGGGTACTGTCCCGGGGCGTGACAAAGTTGATATCAAAGCACAGTGTTCGAGTGTACTAAGGAGTTTACGAAGCCATATCTAGTAGAGTCTTGTTTATGGGTATGTTGTGCACCACACTTCATAAGCAGGTGGCTATGGGACATTAGGAAAAGTTTCCCTTCTTTCATATTCTTGATTCGTGCAATAGAGCTTAACTTTATAGAAACCTTGTTTTAACTCATTCTTTTTACACTTTTTAAAAATGCCGCCAAAGAGAATAACCGCTCAAAGAGATGCCGCAGCCCCAGCTGCTAAAAATGTCCAACCTGAGGCCCTAGTTCAGATGGATACGAGGATATGGGGATGCCCTGCTAGGACTGCTGACGTCCCACAAGCACCCCCGCTCAACCCCAGCCACCTCCTTTTACCGAGGCAGAGTTTAGGGAAGCCATCACCATGCTAACTCAGTTGGTAGCCTCTTATGGTAATAACCAAGGTCCTCAAGCTCATAGTCCTAACTCACAAGAGCCCTCAGCTACCACCAGAATCAGGGATTTTTTGAGAATGAACCCGCCTATGTATACGGGGTCAAAGGTGAAAGAAGGCCCATAGAACTTTATTGATGAGATGTATAAGGTTCTGAAGGTAATGCATGCTGAGGAGATCAAGGGAGTTGAGTTTGCCTTCTACCAGCTGAATAATGTTGTGAAAGTGTGGTACAACCAGTAGGAGGAGAGTAGAGGTGAGGATGCGGAGCCTGTAGCTTAGGAAGAGTTCGACATAGCCTTTCTTGACCACTTCTTTCCTCAAGAGTTGAGGGAGGCGAAGGTGGATAAGTTCATGAACTTGAAGTAGGGAGGGATGACCATGAAAGAGTACAGCCTCAGGTTTATTAAGTTGTCTAGGTATGCTCCGGAGATGGTGAAAGACATGAGGGCGAGGATGAGGAAGTTTGTGTTTGCTCTAGGTAGGCATGTGCAGAAAGAGTGTAAGGCTACTTTGTTGATTCCTGGCATAGACATTGCCAGGCTTATAGTGTATGCTCAGCAGACAAATGAGGACAAGAGAAAAGAAAAAGAAGAGCAGATGAGCAAAAAGGCAAAATCAGCGTGACATGATCCTATCCCCCAAAGACAAAATAAGGGCGACAAGTCCTATTTCTAGAGGATATCATCTCATCCTGCACATTCTGTAGCAAGTGCGGTCATGCAGCCAAATAGGTATGATTAGAAATTGTAGGATTATCAAAATTTTAGAGCTCCGGGTGCCCAATTTCAGGCCAGCGTGACCGAAGGTAAGAAGGAAAAGCCACCTTGTGGCAAGTGTTGTAAGTTTCTTTGGGTGAATGTCGTATAGGAAGGGATGTTTGTTATTCATGTTCATAGGCTGGTCACTTCATGTATGAGTGTCTAAAAAGAAGACGAGATGGTGTAAGCAGCAGACCTCAGTCATCTGCAGCCCCTCCAACGGCAATCAACAAAGAGCTACTACTATTAGTATGAGAGGCGGGATGAACCACCTTTATGCTATGGGTAATCGATGGGATTAGGAGGCTAGACTAGATGTTGTTGTATGTATGATACGAGTATTTTCCCTTGATTGTTATGCGTTAATTGATCCAGGTACCACTTTATCTTTTGTGACCCCTTATGTGGCTAGTAAGTTTGGGGTTCTTCCAGAGTGTTTGCATAAACCTTTTTCTGTTTCTACTCCTACATGTGAGTCTATCTTAGCTGAGAGGGTTTATAAGGATTGTGTAGTATCTATTTATCATATAGGTACCTTAGTTGATTTGATAGAGCTGGAGATGGTTGATTTTGATATAATAATGGGCATGGACTGGCGCTTCTGTTGATTTTAAAACCCGAATTGTTAAGTTCCAATTTCCTAATGAGCCAGTCTTAGAGTGGGAAGGGAGTTCTATTGCCTCTAAGGGCAAATTTCATGTCTTATCTTAGAGCTAGGAAGTTGATCTCCAAAGGTTGCATTTACCACCTTGTGAGAGTTAAGTCTGATGGTGTCGAGTCTACTACCCTTGAGTCAGTCCATAAATGAGTTTTCTAAAGTATTTCCTAATAATCTTCATTGAGTCCATCCTGATATGGATATTGACTTTGGGATCGATGTTCTTCCTGAGACCAAACCCATCTTAATTCCACCTTATAGAATGGCCCCCACAGAGTTGAAAGAACTGAAAGAATAGTTGAAAGACTTGCTAGAGAAAGGTTTCATAAGGCCTAATGTCTCACCCTGGGATACTCTTATCCTATTCGTACATAAGAAAGATGGGTCCCTTTGAAAGTGTATAGACTACTGACAGCTGATCAAGGTCACCATAAAGAATAAGTATCCCCTTTCCAGGATAGATGACCTCTTTGACCAACTTCAGAGTGCCACTTATTTCTCAAAGATAGATCTCAGATCAGGTTATCATTAATTGAAGGTGAGGGAAAGTGACATCCTCAAGACAGCCTTTAGGACATGGTATGACCATTTTGAGTTCTTAGTCATGTTTTTCGAGTTGACAAATACACCCGCATCTTTCATTGACTTGATGAATAGGGTATTTAGATCGTATCTTGATATGTTCGTGATTGTGTTCATTGATGAAATTATGGTATATTTAAAAGATGAGGGGGAGCATACTAACCACCTTAGAGTGGTTTTGCAAACACTCAAATATCATGAATTGTATGTGAAATTCTCAAAGTGTGAGTTTTGGCTCAAGTCTGTGGCTTTCCTGGGCCATGTTGTATCAGGAGAAGGTATTAGGGTAGACAAGCAGAAAATTAAAGCGATTAAGAACTGGCCAAGACCAACCTCTCCAACAAAAATAAGGAGCTTCTTGGGTTTAGCAGGGTATTATCATAGGTTTGTCAAAGGCTTCTATTCTCTGTCAGCCCCATTGACCAAGCTATCTCAGAAGAAGGCTAAGTTTCAGTAGTCTGAGGCATGTGAAAGGAGTTTTCAGGATTTGAAGACTAGATTGACTATAGCCCCAGTGTTAACTTTGCCAGATGGGATGGGGGACTTCGTGATATATTGTGATGCATCTCGAGTGGGATTGGGTTGTGTGCTTATGCGAAGAGGGAAGATGATAGCTTATTCTTCTAGAAAGCTTAAGGTTCATGAGAAGAATTATTCGACTTATGATCTGAGTTGGCAATAGTGGTATTCGCACTTAAAATCTGGCATCACTATTTGTATGTAGTGCATATGGACGTGTTAACTTACCACAAAAGCTTACAATATGTGTTCAGCTAGAAAGAGCTTAACCGGTGGCAGAGGAGATGGCTGGAGTTGCTCAAGGATTATGATATGAGCATCTTCTAACACCCAGGTAAGGCTAACATTATTGTCAATTCTCTTAGTAGGATGTCATGGGTAGCACTGCCTATGTGGAGAAAGGAAGAGGAAACTAGTAAAGGAAGTGCATAGATTGGCTCGACTGGGAGTGCAACTTAAGGAGAACAATGAAGGTGGGGTCACTGTTCAGAGTGGTTCTACTTCCTCCTTAGGGTTAGAAGTGAAGGAGAAGCAAGACTAGGACCCTGTCTTGTTCCAATTGAAAGAAGCGATTCACAAGTAGAAAGTGATGGTTTTCTCCAAAAGGGGGAGATAGGGTGTTGAGGTATTAAGGAAGATTGTGTATGCCCGACGTTGACGGTGCTCGAGATAGGATCATGACTGAATCTCACAAATCCAAATATTCTATTCACACCAATTCTACTAATATGTACAACGACTTGAGGGAAGTCTATTAGTGGAACAGGATGAAGAAAGGCATTACTGAATTCGTCTCTAAGTGCCCCAATTATCAACAGGTTAAGGTTGATCATCAGAGAGCGTGTAAGTTAGCTCAAAACTTTGAAAATCCAGAATAAAAGTGAGAGATGATCAACATGGATTTCATAACTGGCTTACTATGATCTCGAAAGCAGCGTGATTCGATATGGGTGATTGTTGATATGATGATAAAATATACCTATTTCTTGGTACTCAAGACAACTTATACCACTGAGGAGTATGCCCGTTTGTATATTCACAAGATTGTAAGGCTACATGGGGTTCCCTTATCTATCATCTTAGACAGAGAAACTCAATTCACCTCTCAATTCTGGAAATCTTTTCTGAAAGGATTGGGTATGAAAGTACATCAAAGCATAGTTTTTCACCCTCAGATAGATGGATAGGCAGAGCGCACCATTCAGACTTTGGAAGATATGTTGAGAGCTTGTATCATTGACTTCAAGGGTAATTGGGATGATCATTTGCCACTGATTGAATTTGCATACAACAATAGCTACCATGCATGTATTCAGATGGCCCCTTATGAGGTATTGTACGGGAGGAGATGTAGATCAGTGGTTGGTTGATTTGAGGTTGGTAAAGCTTAATTGATCGGACCTGACCTTGTCCACCAGTCCATGGAGAAGGTGAAGGTCATCAGAGAGAGGTTAAAGATAGCACAGAGTCATCAAATGTCTTACACGGACTTAAGGAGAAGAGACTTGGAGTTAGAGGTGGACGATTGGGTGTACTTAAAGATGTCACCCATGAAGGGTGTCATGACATTTGGTAAGAAGGGGAAGTGGAGTCCACATTATATAGGACCATATCAGATTGTGAGAAGGATTGGAAAGATTGCATATGAGTTGGACTTGCCTTTTGAGCTAGATGGAGTCCACCTAGTGTTTCACGTACCAATGCTAAAGAAGTGTTTGGAGGATCCTGCCTTAGCAATTCCTGTTGAGAGTACGGGAGTGAAGGATAACCTATCTTATGAAGAAATTCTAATCCAGATCCTTGACTGATAAGTTTGTAAGCTAAGAAATAAATATATAGTCTCCATTAAAGTCCTATGGAGGAACCAATTTGTTGAGGAAGCTACGTGGGAAGCTGAGAAAGCGATGAAACTCAAATACTTGCTCCTATTTGTTCCAAATGATAATGATGTTTAAGGTAAATATTCTTATCCTTAACGTTGTTAAATGTCTCCTTTAATTGAGTTGATGCCTTTATCTTAGTCTACTCCCGAGTCTAAGGCAGAGATAGATAGGTGATGGGTAGTTGAGAGTTTGAGTGTTCCCCAGTGAGGTAGGAGATGAGTTATGGGGTTATTCGTGTTTGCATTCAACCTTTACTCATCATTTGAGTATGAATGAACCCAAGGGAGAGATGATGTAACACCCCATGAAATTACCAAAATGCTCCTAAAATTTAATCATACGCACAATGCATCTTCCAAAGCTCCAACGGAAAATCCAAGATAGGCTTTGTGATCAGCACAGAAAATCGAGTCAGAAAATGATCCTATCTCGATTTAGGAGCAACTGGGTCAAACAATAATTTTTGTTAATTAATGGAAAAATAGTGTTGATCCACACCCCTAGTACGATGCGAAGGGGGCGCGGACTAACACTTAGGGTTTTTTACTTTATTTTCAATGAATTGGATTTTCTAAAAATTTTGGGAAATACACTGGTTCGCATCCTTGGCGTGTCGGACAAGTGTACCATTTTAAAATCTTCTCTTTTTAATTTTGGAAGGGTATTTTAGATATTCCCAACCCATTTTTAAGTCCCAAAATATGTTTTGAAGACTTATTTCATACGAAAGGATTTCAAAACCCACATTCTTCTAAGTTTAAACGTGATTTCTGAGAAAGGAGAAGAAGAAAGAGTTGAGGGTTTCAAGTGAGGTCTCAATCTTTGAAGAAGACTTGGTGATTCTTCACTCTAGATATGTAAAGGCTACACATAACATGGAATTGTTCTTCCATATGCCCCAATACATGTCGTAGGTTAACAATTGATAGTTGATGGGTCTTGAGTAGTGATTCTTGAAGAATTTATTGAATATTATCTTTATTTCTTGAACATTATCTTTAGTATAAGTTTGTTATCTCAAATTGATGATAAGCATACTTGTATCTACTAATTATAGGCATTATTGTATGAGTGTTTATAAAAATTGCATGATGTCCCTTGTTTAATATTGCAACAACAAACTTAGGGTAATGTCTAGAGCCTTGATTGTCTGAATGTGATGGTTGATGAAGTTTGAGTCTTGAGATGAGTGTTGTGATGGCTAAAATAAATAAAGTTGATATCCTTGAGGTTTAAATGAGTTTTATATAGAGTTTGGAAGGAAGAATTTATTTCTGGAGTTGATAGAATGATAGGTAAGATGAGGTCCCTCCATAAAAGGGGGGTTGGTTGCATAACCAACCTGACATTGATAGACTTATGAGCATATTGAGTCCTGGGAGGAGTATTAGCACCGAAATAGGTACGAGTGAGTCTCACTCATACTCATTAACTAAATGGACAGCGTAGGAGAGGATTGGATCATGAAAGCGGATATTTTCTTTTCCTCGCAGAGGGCTTGACAAACTTCTTTTGGGATCCCTGATTGACTCGTCCTGTACCCCAATAACCAACTGGACAAATATGGCAGTGATATCTCTTTGTTGTATCATCACTGGGATCATAGGTAGTGATTGTGGGTTATAAAAACTCCCAGATATGTTCCTTGTTGATAATACTCTGAGGTTGTTGTGATTGGGTGATGTCTTGATGGATAGTGAGGCAATAGTGTCTAGTCCTTATTCTGAGCAAGGATGAGTGATTGATGAGTTGCTGTTACACTTATACTATTTACTTTAGCCCATTTTACATACAGTACATTCCACGTACTAACTCCCCTTTGGCGTTGCATCATTTTATGATGCAAATTCTATAGACAGAGGACTTCAGCAGCCTAATTGTTGAGGTTCAGAGCACTTGATTATAAACCGTGGTGAGTCCTCCCCTATCTTTGAAGAATGATTATTTCCTTATCTTTATTTCAGTACTTGCTTTGATTGTGGTAACCATGGACTGTCATGATACCTTCCTAGATGTTTGCTATAGAGGTTTCGTAGATATAGATGGTAAATTGTTGACGTTGGGATTGTATTTTCCCTTTTTTCTATGGGGATATTTCTTTTGAACTTATTATGATAGGGATTGTGATAGCCCACTGATAGTCTATTATTTCTTTATATCTTCTGCATATGATTTGACTGGACAAATGCAATGAGACTAGGTGGTCCGCTTGGGGATTAGCAATAGTCTCCAAGTGCCAGTTATGCCTAGGGTACCCTCCCAGGGTGTGATAACTATGAAGCAGAAGTTTATTTATACCAACTAGAAATTGAAAATCTCCAGTTTTCAGAATCTTCGAGAAACTGATGGGATTTTTCTATTCTAGAAAATTTGTTTTGAAAAATTAAATTGTAATGACAGAAATCAAACCAGCTCAATGTGTGCTTTCTTGAGGGTGATGATGGCTGCCTTTTAAAAAATGATGGAACAAGTGTTTATATAGGGAAAATCTAAGGTTCAGACCAAACAGAAAATTGGGTCGAATTTCTTAGGATTGGAGTTGGTAATTTGAATTTCGAACTCCCTCTCTAGTCAAGGAAGCACGCTGAGTTATTAATGGTTCTAAGAAAAAAAACCACGCATGAGGGAAGATGGGTTGCGGGCTTTAAAGTTCGTCGGCTTTGTCAGGGGGAACGTTGGAGGAATTTACGAGTTATGTTGTTAAAGAATATGAAGTTATGGGTGAGGGGCATAGGTGTGCAGGAGCAAGGAAAGAAAGAAGAAGGAGGAAATTGGGGTTGTATAGCCCCCACACGTATGTATATATATATATATATGTAATATATTTATGCATTACTGGCTGATTTTTGATAAAAGGGAATGGGTTGGTTGGGTTCTTGAGTCAATTGGGAAAAATATGGCCCAAAAGAGGCCAATTGGTCCAAGAACATGAACTAAAAATGGGTTTAAAAACAAGGCCCAATTAAACTGCAAATCTTGATCAAATTGAATTGAAATGGTGAATTTGGACAAAATGAATTTTATTAATTAATTGACAAGTTTCTTAAGTTCAATAAAATAGAATTATCAACGAAAAAATGCAAAGTCCTTGATTCATGGAAGGTGATTAATCAAACATGATAAGTCATTTGCAAATTATAAAAATAAGGAAATGATATGAAAAAATCCCTTAAAATATTTTGAATTTTGTGAATACTAATTATTTTAAATTATTTAAATTTAAAGAAGCTCGATAATTACTTTATATTATGGAGGGTAAAAGTTATGTGCCAATAACTGTACCTTTTTTTGGGCATGATCGATGAAAGAGATCTTGGATAAAGAAACTTTACAAATCCAATTTTTAGCCGACCACATCTCCATATTATGAAAAGATCCTTGTACGGACTTTGAGAAATTATGGCCAGACCCTAATTTTGAGTTTTCTACATATCTCAGGCTACATGAGAATTAAGGCCACTTGCAGTTCAAAATGCTCGATTTCATGCACGATTTTGAAAGATTTTAAAAGCTATTCCAATATCGAATTATAGAGAAATTAGAATGCCTGGGAACTATTATTGAGAGAAAATGTTTAGAATAGAACTGAGTTTTCAAAATTAAGCCTACTTACATATCTTTGGACTCAGGAATCAGGTTGCTTGTAGTTCGACTCAATCGGTTAAAAAAAACAAAATTTTCTTATGCAAAGATAACCTTTGTTTGGGAGAAATGACAAATAAATTGAGAATCAAAATGAAGCTTGTAACCTTCATGAACATAATTGCAAAGCTCTTGGTGTATTGTCACTCAAATTGAGAAGATTGGCTCCGGTGAGAGTTGAGATCACCTAGATGTGAAGCTGAAACTGACAAACCCAAAGAAAAACCTGCATGCCTTCTAAAAGGGGTGCGGTTAGATTGTGGTGAAAGTCACTTCTCAGCTTGCATCCAAAGAGTTCAGTATTTCTCTTCAGACTATGACCCAGTTCGCTTCTCAGAAATAGTTTCACGTTGTGCTTATGTTCCTGTAAAACTTTAAACTTGGCAATGCAATTAGTAATAACATATCAACTATAAATAATATATGATAAACTCTTAAAATGATATCTCTCAGGCATGGATTTATAAAGTTGCAACTTTGCGGGCATAAATAATTTAATGAGGTAAAAAATAAAGAATAAACTTATGCAAAATATGTTTTGAGACCAATGATCGATGAGGATGATGTTTTTCACTGATGATTAATGAAATGAGGCCTTAAACCAAATGATTTATGAAGATGAGGCTTTCAGCCAAATGGTTTATAATGATACGACATTTAAGTTAATGATTTGTAAAATGAGGCTTCTTGAGCCAATAATTCATGAAAATGATGTGTTGAAAAATAATGCATTCTAGCAAGCATTAGTGAGAATAAATTAAAAAGCATTTGTGCGGTTATCTAAAGGCGATTTAAAGCATTTGTGCAGTGCAAAGCAATTGAAATTCATGTGAAATGCAATATTTAAAAGTATTTGTGCAGTACATGCAAATATGTTGGAAAGCAGTTGTGCAATGTAGTTAAACCTATTTGAAAGCATTTTTGCTGTGCATTTGAACATATTCAAAATATTTATGTAGTGCATTTGCATATGTTGGAAAGCGCTTATGCAATGCAGTTAAAAATATTTGAGAACATTTATGTAGTGCATTTGAATATATTTAAAGTATTTATGTTGTGCATTTGCATATGTTGAAAAATACTTGTGCAATGCAGTTAAAATATTTGAAAGCATTTGTGCAATGCATTTGAATATATTTAAAGCATTTATGTTGTGCATTTGCATATGTTGGAAAGTACTTGTACAATGCAGTTAAAATATTTGAAAGTATTTGTGAGTGCATATGTATACATTGTAAAGCAATTGTGTAGTGCAGTTAGCAATTTGAAAGCATTCATGCAGTGTATTTTAAATTTTTTTAAAGTAAATGTCTTAAAAGATATCTGAAAATATTTTTTTCAGTTCATAAAAAAGAAAGATTCAAAAGTATCTATGTAGGGCAGGTGATTGTTTCATGAGTAATGCAAATCAGTCGACATATAGTCCTTTCAAGGCTGTAAATGTCAGTGACTTGTTATGTTCTGCTAGTCATGACAAGCCTGCACTCAAAGAAAAATTATTAGTTTGGGGAGACTAAGTTTGATTTCATTGACTTTGGAGCTCTGGATCTTCAAACTTCTTTCTTCAAGCTTTGTTTGGACTTGTAGTCTCTATATATTATAAATCTTGGATGATGAATAATAAAACTTATAAATTATACACTTACGAATAAGATAAAACATATAAACAAAGTGTCAAGGCCAAAATTCTTTTTGCCAAGTTTTATATTATGACATACTATAAAATGAAGCAAATGTCCTTTTACGATAATGCCTTCAAACTGTCTTAGTTTTGGTGAAAGAGAGGTATTACCATTCCAATGCAATGAGACCAAGCTCACTATCTTACCAATCACAGTTTCTAAATACATTTCCTCAACAATTTAAAAGAAAGGGTCAAAGCCTCCACAAGTTGCCTAGGTATCCAAAAGGAATTAGGCCATACATAGTTTCTCACATAAAAAGGAAAAATATTTCTAATAAAGTGACTAAAGCCGATATAGGTCACATACATATCCCACAAAGGTAATCAGGTCAATATGTAGTTCAAGGCACACAATAATGGAATTTTTCTAAAATAACACTAAAGACCAAACTTGATATGGGTTTCCTACATATCCCACCTAGGGAATCAGGTTGGAACATAGTTTTTAGTACATAACAAAAAACGTTACACAAATAAGTTAAAAGATTCAAAAACATAATATCTTTTAACCACATCTGCATTGATGGCTTTTAATCATATTTTTTCATCCATGTTTGCTAAAATTAATGCACCTCCAATCAGTACTCGGTGAACCATGTAAGGCCCTTGCCAGGTGGGTGCAAACTTCTGTTTGGCTTCATCTTGGTGTGGGAATATTCACTTTAGTACTAATTGTCCCAGTTTAAAATGCCTCAATTTCACCTTTTTGTTGAAAGCTTTGGCCATTCGGTGTTGATAAAGTTGTCTATGACAAAATGCATTCATTCTCTTTTCATCAATGAGCATCAATTATTCATATTGACTTCATGTCCATTCAGCCTCCCTCAACTTAGCATCTTGGATAATCCTCAGAGATGGAATCTCAACCTCTATTGGTAATACTGCTTCAGTTCCATAAACCAAAAGATAGGGCGATGCTCCAGTTAAAGCCCTAATAGTGGTGTGTTAACCAAGGAGGGCAAATAATAAATTCTCGTGCCAATGCTTGTAATTGTCAATCATCTTCTGTAATATTCTTTTGATATTTTTGTTGCTGCTTCAATTTCTCCATTCATCTGAGGTCGATAAGGAGTGAAATTTTGATGGATAATTTAAACTTCTCATAGATTTCTTGCATCAGCCCGCCATCCAAATTAGCTCTATTATCTGTTATGATTGATTCAGAAACCCTTAATCTGTAAATAATATTATTGCGAACAAAATTTTCCACCACCTTCTTCATCACAGAGTTGTACGAAGATGTTTTCACCCATTTTATGAAGTAATCAATATATACTAGGATGAACCTATGTCTGTTTGATGCAGCTGGTTCAATAGGACCAATGACATCCATGCCCACAGCTACAAATGGCCAGGGAAAAGTTATCACATTCAGATCGTTTGATGGAAGTTGAATCAAATCACTATGAATTTGACATTGATGATATGTTCTAACAAAATGAATGCAGTCTGTTTCCATGGTCATCCAGAAATACCCCGCTCGCAGAATCTTCCTTGCTAAAGTAAAATCATTCATGTGTGGCCCACATGTACTCTCATGTACTTCTTGGATAAACTTGCTCTCCTCGTGAGAGTCAACACATCTTAGTAATCCCAAATCTGGAGTCCTTTTATAAAGGATTTCTCCATTTAGAAAAAAGTAATTTGCGAGCCTCCGAAGTGTTCTCTTTTGAATACTGCTTATGCCGTCTCGATATTCTCTTTCTTTGAGATACCTTTTGATGTCATAGTACCAAGGTTCTCCATCTGGTTCTTCATCTACATGAAAATAATATGCTAGTTGATCATGCACATTGATCTTGATTGAATCTATGTAAATCTTCTCTGGATGTTGAATCATAGAAGCCAGGTTTGCCAAAGCATCTGCAAATTCATTTTGGGATCTAGGAATATGCTTGAATTCTATTTTTATGAATTTCTTGCACAATTCCTTCATGCATTGCAAATATGGGAGTATCTTCATATTCTTAGTGCTCCATTCTCCTTGTACTTGGTGAATCAATAAGTCTGAATCACCTATGACCAACATTTCTTGTACATTCATATCAATAACCATTTTGAATCCAAGAACACAAGCCTTATATTCTGCCATATTGTTACTGTATAAGAACCTAAACTTGGTTGAGATAGGATAGTGTTGACCTGCTTCTAAGACTAGCACTGCCCCAACACTGACTCCTTTAGATTTTGCAGCATTGTCAAAAAACAGTCTCCACCCTCGATATCCCTCTGAAATATCCTCTCTAATAAACAAAACCTCTTTATCTGGGAAGTAAGTTTTAAGAGGCTTACATTTTTCATCCACAGGATTATCAGCAAGATAATCACCCAACGCTTGTCCTTTGATGGCCTTTTGAGTGACATACGCAATGTCAAATTCACTTAGTAAAATTTGCCATTTGGCTAGCCTTCTAGTAGGCATAGGCTTTTGAAAGATATACATGAGCGGAACCATCCTTGAGATGAGAAATATGGGATATGCACACAAGTAATGTCTTAACTTTTGTGCGACCCAAGTCAAGCACAACAAGTGCATTCCAATAAAGTATACTGAGCTTCATAAGGTGTAAACTTTATAGCCTGTTCTTTCCTCCCAGTTTTAGCATGTTATCCCAGTATGCATCCAAATGCTCTTTTTGACACAGACAAATATAGCTATAATGGTCTTCCAAGCTCAAGAGGCACCAAAATAGGTAGATTGGTCAAACACTCCTTAATCTATCAAAAGCTTGCTGATAATCTTTTGTCCATTGGTAGCAGCATCCTTCTTTAGCAATTTGAATATCGACTCACAAATTATAGTTAATTGCGCAATAAATCCACTGATGTAATTAAGGTGACCAAGAAAACTCATTACATCCTTTCGACTTTTTGGAAAAGGCAAGTCTTGGAGAGCCTTTATCTTTGAAGGATCCAATTCTATTCCTTTCCTACTCATAATGAAGCCCAATAACTTACCGGCAGGGACACCAAATGCACACTTTGTAGGATTTAACTTCAGATTGTATTGCCTTAGCCTGTCAAAGAATTTCTTCAAATCCATCATGTGATTTAAGCTTTTTCATGACTTGATAATGACATTGTCTACATAGAATTCAATCTCCTTACGGATCATATCATGAGATATGGTAGTCATAGCTCTCATGTATGTTGCCCCTACATTTTTTAGTCTAAAAGGCACTACCCAATAACAATATACTCCCCAAGGTGTGATGAATGTTGTTTTATCTGCATCTTCTTTATCCATGAGAATCTGATGATAGCCTACAAAGCAATCAACAAATGATGACAACTAGTGCTTAGCACAATTATCAATAACTATGTGAATATTTGGAAGAGGAAAATTATCTTTTAGGCTGGCCTTGTTAAGATCCCAATAATCTACACATACTCGGGGTTTTCTATCTTTGTTCGGCACTGGCACTATATTGGCCAACCATGTGGGATACTTCGTGACTCGAATAACATTGACATCAAATTACTTAGAAACTTCCTCCTTGATGTTTAAACTCTGATATGGCTTGATCTTTCTTGGCTTCTGCTTTACTGGAGGGCAAGATAGATCAGTTGGTAACTTGAGTGAAACAATGTCCGTGCTTAACACTAGCATATCATCATGCAACCATGCAAACACATCCATATATTGTCTCAACAACTTGATAAGATCCTCTCTCTAAGTCGGAGTCAAATGGACACTGAATCTTGTTTCTCTTACCTCTCTATATCTCCCAAATTTATTGTCACAATTTTATTCAAATTTAGTTTTTCCTTGTTCTTAAAATGTCCAAACTCTTCAGTTAGCTCTTCAGGCTACATATCTTCTTCATATTCTACAAAATCTTGTTCACTACTTGAGGTTCATTTACTCGTTTCATAACATGTCACATTCTTATTATTGGCAGTTTTAATTTGCTTGATGAAAGAGAGAAGAAAAATAAAATACGCTTAATAACTTTAAGGGCCAAATTTTTTGAAATATAAAACAAAAGGTAGTTTAAAATTTAAAGAAAAAGAATAGTTGAGATTTGACATTGGAGCTTCCAAAAGATGGAGGAAAACACATAAAATTCATGAACATGATTCAGGCCACAATTTTGAACCATGTTGTTTAGATTCTAATACAATCATCTACCAAGATTCTCGGAGAATCGGGGACGGGATACAAGTCCAATTGTTCAAAGCCTCTTCTGTCTTAACATCCCATATGGTAGGGCTCGTGGTACAATCTTCTATGATCATATTGCATTCTGCTTCTTCAATGAACAGGTTTATGAGTCCTTCCACGAGGTTTTCTTCAGCGGCTTCTTCTGATCCTTGTGTAATAGATGCTTTCAAAAATGACTGATTCAACGATGGGATTAGTTGTGGCAAAGGACTATCACTTGCCTTTTGAAATTAATCGACGAAGCTTCTTCAAACGTAGGCTTTTACCCTGGACCAACGGTATGTTTTTGACCGAGCAATCGAACTGGTTCCACTATTCCATCCAAATTTACTCCAAGACTTCGACCAGGCACAAACCCATTCTTCAATAGTTCCCAAGCTACCATCATAAATGCCCGTGGCAGTTTTATCCTTTCGAGTTGAGAAGAACACATAATTGCCCTAGTATGGAATACAAATCCATCTAACTCTTCCAAATTCTCAATCATCGGGATTGATGTATCAGTATGCATTGAATTACTAACTTCTTCGAGAATAATGATTTCTTGGTGATTCCAAACAAATTTTAAAGTTTGGTATATAGTAGAAGGGACTGCACCAGTCATATGGATACGACCTTCCAAGCAATAAATTATAACTAACAAATATATCCAAAACCGAAATTCCACCATAAACTCCTCAGTCCCAATTTGTAGTGGCAAGTTAATTTATCCAACGGCTCCCCTTTGAGCCCCATCAAAACCTCTAACCCTTACTTGACATGAATTTTCCCGATATCAAACCCAAAGCTCAAACAATAATAAAAGGACATACGCTAATAGAAGAACCATTATCCATCAGAACTCTAGAGACATTTATCCCTGCATCTAATGGTGATATTCAGAGCTTTGTTATGTCCCAAGCCTTCAGGTGGAAGCTCGTCATCATAAAAAGAAACTTTATTAGCTTCTAACACTTGTCCCACCATGGTTGGAAAATTCTCGCTTGTTATCTCGGCTAGAACATAAGCCTCACTCAAAACTTTTCCCAAAGCACATCGATGAGTTGCAGAACTTATCAATAATGCCATTAGCAAAATTTGAGCGGGAGTTTTCTTCAACTGTTCAACAACGGTATACTCCTTAGTTGGCATTTTTCTCCAAAACTCTTCCACTTCAGCCTCTGTGACTACCTTTTATGATTACTTTCCTTTGCTACTCCTCCTCGTACAATTTCTTTAGGAGCATAGCAACATCCAGATCTTGTCATTCTTACTATAGTAGTCTCCACAACTATCTTCTCCTTTCTTTCGCCCTTTGCATCAGTCAAGTAATTCCAAGGAACTGCTTTAGTATCAAAAGAAGTTGATTGAGAAACTAAGGCAGTTATTTGAGTCATGGGAACAAGAACTTCCACCTTAACTGGCACTCATAGTTGGACTGTCACAACATTTTCCTCCTTTTTGATAGATACAATGGTCCCTTCCAAATTACATTCTTCATCAATGGTGATCATGCTCATGTTCCCATGATTTGGCAGAGGATTGTTGTTAACATTAGGGGAAACACCTTTAAGCTGAATAACTTATTCCTTAATTAGTATCTCAATATTATCTTTGAGAGTATGACAATTTTCGATATCATGTCCAGCAACTCCGAAATGATAAGCACAATGCTTACTCTCGTCATTCCATCTTAGAAGGGGGTTGGAAACCATCCTTGTGTTGGTTACAGTACTCCTGTAGTTCTTATTGATATAGTTGGGACAAAGGTTCAGCTAAAGGAGTATAGGTTTTGGTTAGTCTTTTTCCGAAGTTTGGGTGAGTCTTGAGTGCATTTGATGGATGAGTTTGTGGTGGGTAATATAGCTGAGATGGGTGCGTGGATTGATATTGTGGTATGTTTGGATAGATAGGTGCTTCGGGTGGATGATATGTTGATTGGGCGAAGAGGGGCAGGTGAAGGCTGGTAATAAGGCTGAGGAATTTAGGTATATTGACCATAGTATGTAGATTGTGGCAGTGGATTTTGGTAGGTTAACATTTGGTTAGGCCTGCGTTCCTGGATAGTCATGATAGCAGACACTCCGTCTTTTTCTTCTTAACGGCTCCTCTAATTGAATCTGACTGAATTGCCATATTTGTTGCTTGTAGGGCTGCCAGGTTAATAACTCTTCCAGACTTAATTCCTTCTTCCAAAGCTTCCACAATTTTAACCAGATTTGTGAATTTTGCACCTGTCATAATAAACATCTTTTTATAATATATGTTATTTTGACCTTTGATAAATATGTCCTTCATTTCATTTTCATCCATGGGGGGTTGAACTCTAGCTACTTTAGATCTCCAACAGATGGCATACTCACGAAAGGTCTCAGTTGTTTTCTTTTTCAACTTTTCAAGGTAAGACCGATCCGAGACGATCTCAATGTTAAACCTAAACCTTTCCATAAAATCCTCTCTAATTATGCCATTTCTTACGATTTTGCTCAATATACCAAGTTAATGCATCTCCAGTTAGACTTCTAATGAACAACTTTATTCTTATGGCCTCATCTCTGCCTACTCCCACCAACTTATCACAATAAGACCTCAAATGATTGAGAGGATTTTCTATGCCATCAGACATCTCAAATTTTGGTGGCTTGTATCCTGCAGGCAACTGAATATCAGGATGAACACACAAATGTTCATATTCAAGCCCTTCATGTCCATTGTGAACTTGGATGTTTTTCAGCGCTTCCTTCAAATTGTGAATCTCTCTGGCTATGTTTTCATCTGCTCTTGACCTTGCTCTTCTCTCCATTTCCTTATGTTGACACCCAATTTCGTCCCTCCATATTATAAATTAATTATCGAGCTTCTTCAAATTTTAACAATTCGAAAAAATTATTTTTAAGAAAAATTGAAAAAAGTATTTTAAGTTATTTTGGTATCATATATATTTTCTTTCATATGCTTTGTACGTATATAATTGCATACTTTCTCATAATTATTCAAAAATAAAAAAGAAATTATATTCTTGTTTATTATCAAACTATTTTTCGAAATTAAGTAGTTCATAATTGAGTTAATTATTTCATTTAGTTAATTTTACAGGAACTCGTTAATTGATCTAATTTAATTCATTATGTATTTTAAAAAATTCAAACCCACTTTTGACCCGGCATGTGTCCTTTTTTACCCTACCTCTTTTCCTTTTCCACCTCCTTTTTTCTTTTACTTTTTCCTTTACCCCTTTTCTCTCTCGTACTTTCTCCTCTCCACTCACCAACTCTCTCTCATCTATTCTTTAAACAAGAAAATAAGAACACACACACACGAGAGGGGCTCGAGAAAAATTCCTCAACGACTCCAAGAAGGCACCAACATTTAAATTTCAAATCCAAGTTTTTCTCCCAATTTTCGACCCCAATTTTCTCTATAAATACCCCCTCTTGAATCTATAAAAGAGGAGGATTTTTAGGGTCGGCTTCCCCCATCTTTCTTTTCATAATTCAACTCAGAAAACCAAATCAGAAACTAAGTTTTGTTCTTCTATTTTTGTCAAGCTCGCGGTAGAAATTATATTTTCAGCTCGTCTTGTCTAGTATCATTGCCCAGTGAAAGGTAAAACCTTGTCTTCCAACATTGACTATTGTGTTCTCATGTAGAGTTTGTTTTAGATATATTCAGTTTCATTGTTTGCATCTTCGCGTTGTCAGGCAATAATCTTCGTGTTATAATTAAGATTGTTTATGTTCTAATGAGACTTGAATTCTTCCTAGTATCTAGTTTCTATTTATACTAGATTGATGTATTCTTTGTTCTTATCTTAGATAGGTTTATGTGTGGTCTTAAATGTGATATGCTAGATTTATGACTTGTCATGCTAAGCATATTTTCAATTGAGGATTTTAAATAATTTGTCGAGCCCCTAATCTATTTTCTTCTGCTTTTACACTTTTGTCCGAGTCTATTGAGACTCCAACCTTATATTTCTCGAAGCCTTGAAGGCCCAAATAGGTCTTAGGAGGCTGGTACAGATCTGCGGGATTCACTGATCAGGTTTCCAAGGCGAAAGGATGCCTATATACACTAATATACAATAGTTGTATACAAGGTAACTTGGCTCAAACAATCAAAAAAAGGTTATAGAAGCAGATGTATGCATGGAACTTTAATTACAGGTTTCCAAGAAGTTTTTATAAGGTTTTGGGAGTCGAATTTGTGTTGTATGCAGTGGTATACAGTGTGTATATAATGTAGCGATACCTGAGAAAATAAGAGCATAATGGCCAAACCTCAGCAGCAAGGTCACAAGCACAGAAAATTGGGCTTGGAGGCTCATAATTTGCACCACCAGCAGTAGCCCTTTCATAATAAAAATGGGCTAAAAGCCCAAAATTCCTAAATTTCTTCTTTTACTTCATTTTGTGTATTTGGTTTGTATATATTTGAATACTAACATTTATTTGCTTATCTAACTTAATTAAAAGTCCAAAAAGACAAATCGTTTCATGCTAGTCTAAGTCTTTATTATTATTATTATTATTATTATTATTATTATTGTTGTTGTTGTTGTTGTTGTTGTTGTTGTTGTTGTTGTTGTT
>JAOTQJ010092946.1:0-11925 GCA_025642045.1 Solanum sejunctum
AGACTTTAAGTTGTGGTTTTGCGACTTAATATGGGTTTAAGTGCCTAACCGGCACGAGTCATGACCCCGGGGTTGGGTTGTGACATATCCATCAATTGTCTATGTTTATAAAGCCTCTATGACTAACATCTAGGAAGGTACCATGACAGGTCATGACTACCACAATCAAAATAAAAATATTAAAATAAAATCAATGAAATAATTATCCTTCAAAGATAGGAGAGGACTCACCACGGTCTGAAATACTGAGCTCTAAACCTCAATGATTGGGTTACTGAAGTCCTCTGTCTATAAAATCTGTATCATAAAATGATGTAGCGCCAAGGGGCGTTAGTATGTGGAATGTATTGTATGTAAAATGGGCTAAAGTAAACAATATAAGATACAATCGCTCATCAATCACTCATTCTCAACTCAGAGTAAAGGACAGGACTCTATCATCTCACTATCCATCAAGACATCATACAACCACATCAATGTCAGAGTACTATTAACAAGGAACCTATCTGGGAGTTTCTATAACTGACAATCACCACCTATGAGCCAACAGTGATACAACGAAGAGATGTTGTTGCCACATCCATCCAGTACCTTGCGGTTGTAAAGAATAAGTCTGTCGGGGATCTCAAGAAAGTTTGTCAAGTCCTCTGTGGGACAAATGAAGCATCCACTTTCGTGGTCCAATCCTCTCCTGCGCTAATCATAGTTCGCGAAAAGGACTCACTCTCACTCATTTCGGTGCTAATACTCCTCCTAGGACTCAATATGCTCATAAGTATATCAAGGTTGGACTGTCACACTAAACCCCCTCTCAAACAGGATCTTCATCTCATCTATCATTCTATCAGCTCAAGAAAGTAATTCTTTCCCCCACCTCTATCGAAACTCAGTTGAATTTCAAGGATATCAATTTACATCTATTTCAGCCATCATAGCACTCATCTCAAGACTCAGACTTCACCAATCATCACCATCAAATAATCAACGCTCTAGACATTACCCCTAAGTTCATTGTTTAAGTCTTTAACAGATAACTCACATAATAAAGATGTATAATCATATAATAATATGTGTAAACAGTTTCATTAGTTCATGATGATCATCAATTTAACATAAAATATAGGATTTAAAGATAACTTCAAGAAAATATTCAAGAAACTTAAATACAAGACCTATCAGTTAACTTTCTATATCTTAGTATATAAATTGGGGCACAAGAAAGAACAATTTCATGTTCTGGGTAGCCTTTACATACCTAGAGTGAAGAGTTAACAAGTTTTCTTCAAGAATTTGGAACCTCTCTCGAAATCCTTAAGTCTTCTCTCCTTCTCCTCTCTCAGAACTCTCGTAGAAACTTTTAAAAATGGGTTTTTTAAACCCTTCATAAGTATTTAGGCTTAGATATACATTTTTGGGACTTTAGAATATATTAGGAAGGACAAAAATGCCCTTCTCGAAGTAAAAGCAAAAAATCTAAAAACTGACATACTTGTCACGCCTCAAGAGGGTACCCTAGACGTGACTGACTCGAAAACTATTATTAGCTCCCAAGCGGATCACCTAGTCTTGTTTGCCTTCATTCAATCAATTCATCAGCGGAAGAAATAAGATAATAAAAGCAATATAATTCTATCTGTGAACTCAATACTATCAATATCAATCTATTATAGAAGAAATAACGAAAATCTGAATGTAAAAAATAAGAGGGAAAGAACCCCCAACATCAACATCAACGTCTACACCAATATCAACATCAACGTCTACATCTATGAGCCTCTATACTATAGTCTGAGATGGTACCATGATAAGCCATGACTACCAAAATTAAGTAAAAGACCATCAACCAAAAGAAAATAGACATCCTTCGAATGCAGGAGAGGACTCACCACTATCTGGAATAAAGTACTCCAAACTTCAACAATTGGGTTGCTAAAGTCCTCGGTCTATCGAATCTACATCATAAAATGATGCAATGCTAGAGAGGTGTTAGTATGCGAAATGTACTATATGTAAAATGGGCTAAAGAAAAAGGAAATAACATGCAATCACTCATCAATCACTCAACCTCACCTCAGAGTAAAGGACAAGATTCTATCACCTCACTATCCATCAAACATCAAACATTCACATTATATCGGAGTTCTATCATCACGAAACCTATCTAAGAGTTTCTATAATCGATAACCACTACCTATAAGCCGATAGTGATAGAACGAAGAGATATCATTGCTACATCCATCCAGTACCTTACTGGGCTAAGGGACGAGTCTGTTAGTGGATCCAAAAGTCTATTAAGTCATCTTTTGGGACAAAACAAAAATCCACTTTCATGGTCCAATCCTCTCCTACATTGGCCACATAGTTAATGAGTATGTGTGGGACTCACTCTTACCTATTTCAGTGCTAATACTCCTCCCATGACTTAATATGCTCAAAAGTCTATCAATCTATCAAGAACTCTCATCCCCCAACCTCTACGGGCAAGACTATATTTCCAAATCCCAGGTAAATATACTTATTCAACTCTATCAATATTAATTTCAGCTATCCTAGTCATCAAAACACTCACCTCAAAACTCAAACTCAGTCACACATTATATCCAGACAAATCAAGGCTCTAAACATCCCCCTAAGTTCATTATTCAAGTCTTTACAGAGAGAATTGGTTAGCGTTAGATCATAATCACATAATATATATATATATATATATATTCAATATACTTTAAGCATAATGATCATCAATTTAAGATATGAAGTATAAATTAAATAATATATTCAATAAGTGAAGATAATATTAAAGAATTAAAGATAATACTCAAGAAACTTTCAAGAAACCACTAGTCAAAACTCTACATATCAATTTCACATCCTAACTTTACATTGGGCACATGGAAGAATAATTCCATGCTTTTGGATAGCCTTTACATACCTGGGAATGGAGATTCTTCAAAGAAATTAGAAGGTCTCTAGAAAAAATCCTTGAATTCTCTCCTCTTCTTCTCTCAGACTTACGTAAAAATGCTTAGAAAAATTTATGGGTTTGAACCCATTTATGTCCGAAATACCCTTTGAAAATTGGTTTGGGATATTAAAATATATTGGGAAGGATGAAATTGCCCTTCTCAAATTCAAAGAAACAAAAATAATTTTTCAAATGTAGGTGCGCGTTGCGAAGGGGGCGCTCACTAGTGATTTTTCGTAGCTTTTTCATAAGTTTAATTTTCATCGAGTAAAGCAAGAAAAACTTAAGTGTTACTTCGAGCCCCTGGCGCGTCGCGGAGGGGCTGCAGAGAACACAGTGTTTTTGTCCAAAATTGGACATTTCGAAAATCTAGCCTGCTTGTTTTACGTCGGGTCGAAACTATTTTTTGACTTGATTTTTTACATTGATCGCAAATTCCATCTTAAATTTTTCATTAGATTTTAGAAAGATACATTGTGCGTATGATGCATTTTAAGGGAATTTTGGTAATTTTATGGAGTGTTACATCATCTCCCCCTTGGAATCATTCGTCCTCGAATGATGAGTAAAGGTCGAACAAAAACATGATTACCTTAAAACTCATCTCATGTCTCACTCGGGAGTACTCGAACTTTCACTATCCATTATCTATCCATCTTTGTCTTAGCCATTAGGAATGGAATAAAATATGGCATCAACTTAATGGAAAGAAATATTTGGAACTGATAAGAATTAGAATATTTACCTTCAACATCATCATCACTTGGCACAAATAGACGCGGGTATTTGAGTTTCATCGCTTCCTCAGCTTCCCATGTAGCTTCCTCAATAAATTGATTCCTCCATAAAACTTTAACAGAGGCTATCTCTTTATTCCTCAGCTTACGAACCTGTCGGTCAAGAATTTGGACTGGAATTTTCTTGTATGATAAGATGTCTTGCATATCCGTACTCTCCACATGAATTGCTAAGGCTGGATCCCCCAAACACTTCCTCGGCATAGATACGTGAAACACCAAGTGAACTCTATCTAGCTCAGAAGTGAAATTTCACTCATAAGTAACTTTTTCAATCCTTCTTACAATCTGGTATAGTTCGATATATTGGGGACTCAACTTTCCTTTCTTGCCAAATCTCATGACACCCTTCATGAGTGACACCTTCAAGTACACCCAATCATCTACTTCAAACTCCAAGTCTCTTCATCTCACATTTGTATAAGACTTTTAGAGACTCTGGGCTGTCTTCAACCTTTCCCTGATGACTTTCACTTTATCTATAGATTGATGTATGAGGTCAAGTCCAATCAACTTAGCTTAACCCACCTCGAACCAACCAATTGGGGACCTACATCTCCTCCTGTATAATGCCTCATACAGGGCCATCTCAATGCTGGCATGATAGCTATTATTTTATGCAAACTCAATCAACGATAAGTGGTCATCCCAACTTCCCTTGAAGTCAATAACACATGCCCTCAACAAGTCTTCCCAAGTCTGAATAGTGCGCTCTGCCTGGCCATCTGTCTGACGGTGAAAATCGATACTCAAATTCACCTTCATACCCAATACCTTCTGTAAAGATCTCCAAAATTGAGATATGAATTGAGCTCATTTGTACAAGATGATGTACAAGGGAACCCCATGCAACCTCACAATCTGACGAACATAAAGTCGGGCAGACTCCTCAGTCATATAAGTGGTCTTATATGAAGTAGAACCATTCTAAATAGTGACTCCACCTTCATTGTTCTCCTCAAGTTGCACTCCTAGTCGAGCCAAACTATGCACCTCCTTGGCTAATTCTCTCTTTCCCTTCTCTACATGGGCAGTGCTATCCATGGACATCCTGCTAAGAGCATCAACAACAATGTTAGCCTTACCTGGGTAGTAGAGAATGCTCCTATCATAGTCCTTGAGCAACTATTGCCACCTCCTTTGTCGCAGGTTAAGCTCTTTCTGACTGAATACGTACTGCAAACTCATATGGTCAGTGAACACGTCCATATGTACTCCATGCAAATAGTGATGCTAGATTTTAAGTGCAAATACCACTGCTACCAACTCTAGATCATAGGTCGGGTAATTCTTCTCAAGGATCTTAAGTTGTCTGGAAGCATAAGCTATCACCTTCCCTCTCTGCATAAGCACACACCCCAATCCAATTCTAGATGTATCATAATATATCATGAAGTCGCCCGTCCCATCTGGCTAGGTCAACACTGGTGCTGTAGTCAATCTAGTCTTCAATTCCTGAAAGCTCTTCTCACATGCCTCAGACCATTGAAACTTGGCCTTCTTCTGCACCAGTTTTGTCAAGGGGTCTGACAGAGAATAGAAAGCTTCAACAAATCTACGATAGTACCCTGCCAAACCCAAGAAACTTCTTATTTCTATTGGAGAAGTTGGTCTTGGCCAGTTCTTAACCGCCTTAATCTTTTGCGTATCCACCTGAATACCATTTCCCGAGACAACATGGCCTAAGAAAGCCACTAACTTGAGCCAAAACTTACACTTGGAGAATTTCGCATACAACTCATGATCTTTGAGTGTTTACAAAACCATTCTAAGGTAATTAGCATGCTTCTGTTCATTCCTCGAGTATACCAGAATGACATCAATAAACACGATTACTAACATATCAAGATACGACCTGAATACCCTGTTCATCAAGTCCATGAAAGTTGCAGGTACATTTGTTAACCCGAAGGACATGACCAAGAACTCAAAGTGGATATACCATGTCCTAAAGGCTGTGTTTGTAATATCACTTTCCCTCACCTTCAACTGATGGTAACCCGATATGAGGTCTATCTTGGAAAAACAAGCAACACCCTGAAGCTGTTCAAAGAGATCATCTGTTCTGGAAAAGGATAATTATTCTTTATGGTAACCTTATTCAACTGTCGATAGTCTATACACATCCTTAAAGACCTATATTTCTTATGTACGAATAGGACAGGAGCACCCCAAGGTGAGATACTAGGCCTTATGAAACCTTTTCCTAGCAAGTCTTTCAATTGCTCTTTGAATTCTTTCAACTCTGCAGGGGCCATTCTACAGGGTGGAGTTGAGATAGGTTTAGTAACAGGAAGAACATCAATCCCAAAGTCAATCTCCCGCTTCGGAGGGACTCCGAGAAGATCATCAGGAAATACCTTAGGAAACTCATTCACAATCGAGACTGACTCAAGAGTAGAAGACTCAACATCATCAGACTTTACTCGTACGAGATGGTATATACAACCCTTGGAAATAAACTTTTGAGCTCTAAGATAGAATATGAATTTACCTTTAGGGGCAACAGAGCTCCTTTTCCACTTTAAGATAGGCTCATTAGGAAAATGGAATTTAACAATTCGGGTTCTGCAGTTAACAAAAACGTAACAAGCATGGAGTCAATCCATGCCCATTATTCTGTCAAAATCAACCATCCCCAACTATACCAAAAGGTGTCTATATGATAAATAGACACCACACAATCTCTGTAAACCCTCTCAGCTAGGATAGACTCACCAGTAAGAGTAAAAATAGAAAAGGATTCATACAAACACTTCGGAAGAACCTTAAACTTACTAGCCATATAAGGGGTCACAAAAGACAATGTGGCACCCTGATTAAGTAATGCATAGCAATCATAAGTAAAGACACGACACATACCTGTGATAATATCTGGTGTAGCCTCCTACTCCTATCAGTTACCCATAGTGTACAGACAATTCGTCCCGCCTCCTATACCCATTGTAGTAGTATCCTTATGCTGGTTACCCGTTGGAGGTGATGTCGAAGACTGAGCTTGCTGCTGCCCTCGCCTCCTTTTTGGACGCTCAAAATTGAAATAACTAGCTTGACCACATACATAACATACATCTTTGCTAACATGTCACTCACCCAGATGAAGCTTACCACATTTGCTACAAGGTAGCTTTCCCCTTATACCTTGGGTCACACTGGCCTAATATTGGGCGCTTGGGGTCCTGAAATTCTGACAACCTTGAGATTTTTTATCATATCCAGTTGGATGCATGGGTACACTTGCTATAGATGGTGCGGGATGTGATGATCTCTTCTAAAAATAAGATTTGTCACCTCTATACTGTCTTTGCGGGCTAGGGTCATGTCCCACTGACTTTGTCTTTGTGCTCAAATGCTCTTGTCTATCTTTCTTCTTGTCCTTCTCTATCTGCTGGGCATACACCATAAGTCTGGAGATGTCTATACCAGGGATCAGTAAAGTAGCCTTACACTCTTTCTGTACATACCTAGCCTGGCTAAACGAAAACCTCTTCATCCTCGTCCCCATGTCCTTCACTATCTCTGGAGCATACCTAGACAGTTTGATGAACTTAAGGCCATACTTTTTCACAGTTTTCCCTCCCTGTTTCAGATTCACAAACTTATTTGCCTTCACCTCCTTTAACTCTTGAGGAAAGAAGTGATCAAGGAAGGTGGCTTCAAACTTCCCTCATGCTGCAGGCTCTTCATCCTCACCTCTACTCCTTTCCCATTGAGTGTACCACACATTAGCCACATCCTTCAGCTGGTAGGACACAAGCTCAACTCCCTTAATCTCGATCGCATGCATATCCCTCAAAACATTGTTCATCTCATCAATGAAGTTTTATAGGTCTTACTTCACTTTTGACCCCTTATATAGAGGCGGGTTCATTGTCAAGAAGTCCCTGAGCCAGGTTACAGCTGAGGGATCTTATGAGCTAGAACTAGGAGCCTAAGAACCTTGGCTATTTCTCTTGGAGGCCACTAACTGAGTCAGCATACTGATGGCTCTTCTAAATTCTGTCTTAGTAGTATGAGTTGGCTGGGGCTAAGTAAGGGGAACTTGAGGGACCTCAATAGCCCTAGCTGGGCATCCCTGTCTCCTAGCCTCAGTCTAAATCGGAGCATTCAGTTGGATGTTCTCAACAACGGGAGCTGGGCATCTCTATGAGTGGCAGTTCTCTTGGGCGTTATTTTCTGTAGGCGTAAAATGCACGAGTTAAAGGTAGGATTTCACAAGTTAACTTTATAGCACGATATCATATCATAGAAAAAGGGTAACACTTCCTAATGTCCTATAGCATCCCGCTTATGAAGTGTGGTGCATAACACGCCCATAAACAAGACTCTACTAGACACAATTTCATAGACTCCCTAAGACACTTGAATTCTGGGCTATGATACCAAGTTTGTCATGCCCTGGGAGGGTACCCTAGATGTGACTGGCAATCGGAGACTATTGCTAGCCCCCAAGTAGACCACCTAGTCTCGTTTGTCTTCATTCAATCAATTCATTAGCGAAAGAAATAAAATAATAAAAGTCATACAATTCTATCTGTGGGTTCAGTACTATTAATATCAATATATCATAGAAGAAATAGAATACCAACAAAAATTTGAATGTAAAGAAAGGAGAGGGAAAGAACCCCCAACATCAACATCAATGTCTACGTCTGTGAAGCCTCTATACTATAGTCTGAGACAGTACCATGACAGGCCATGACCACCAAAATTAAGGAAAAGATTGTCAACCAAAAGAAAATAAACATCCTTCAAATACGGGAGGGGGGGGGACTCACCACTATCTGGAACAAAATGCTCTTAACCTCAATGATCGTACTGCTGAAATCCTTGGTCTATTAAACCTGCATCATAAAATGATGCAGCGCCAGAAGGGTGTTAGTATGTGGAATGTACTGTATATAAAATGGGCTAAAGAAAAAGGAAAAAATATGCAATAACTCCTCAATCACTCAGCCTCACCTCAGAGTAAAGGACAAGACTCTATCACCTCATTATCTATAAAACATTAAACATTCATATCACATCGGAGTCTATCATCATGAAAACTATCTGAGAATTTCTATAATTGACAACCATTACCTATGAGCCGGTAGTGATACAACAAAGAGATGTCATTGCCATATCCATCCAGTACCTTGCTGGGGTAAGGGATGAGTTTGTCAGTAGATCCAAATGTTTGTTAAGTCCTCTTTTGGGATAAAAGAAACATCCATTTTCACAGTCTAATTTTCTCCTTAGCAGGCCACATAGTTAATGACTATAAGTAGGACTTCCTCTTACCTATTTTGGTGCTAACACTCCTCCTAGGACTTAGTATGCTCATAAGTCTATCAATCCATCAAGAACTCTTATCCCTCAACATATATGGGCAAGATTATCTTTCCAGATAGAAGAATTTAAAGTTTAATGAGTCTATACACATGATTCTTGATGGGTTTTCTTGAAAATTATATTAATTACATGTATTTTTCTGTGTTGATGATCATCATAAACTTGTTTACTTGAATTGAATACTTTTCATAAGATATTGTACAAATCTTATATAATAACCTTTGAAAGCATGCATGAATGAAACTAGGGATTGAGTCTAGAGTCTCGATTTGAGAATGTTGATTGTGATTGTGATATGAGAATGAGGATGAGTTGATAGAATTTAATAGTTCTATGAGTCTCTATAAAAGAACTCTAATGATTTGTTTATTCGATTGTTCCCTAATGATTATTCTAAGCCTTGACCTATTGATTGAAAGATGAATTGATAGTTTGATTGGAGTCTCTATGACCCCAGGTATGTAACGCTGAACTTAAAGTATGAGATTGTTCTTTTATGTGCCCCATAGATGTTCATAGAAGAATTGAAAGTTTAATGAGTCTACACACATGATTCTTGATGGATTTTCTTGAAAATTATGTTAATTACATGTATTTTTCTATGTTGATGATCATCATAAACTTGTTTGCTTGAATTGAATACTTTTCATGAGATATTGTATTAACCTTATGTAATAACCTGAATGAGTATGAGTTGATAGAATTTAATAGTTCTATGAGTCTCCATAAATGAACTCTGATGATTTATCTATTCGATTGTTCCCAAATGATTATTCTAAACCTTTAGCTATTGACTGAGAGATGAATTGATAGTGTGATTGGAGTCTCTATGACTCCAAGTATGTAAGGCTAAACTAAAAGCATGAGATTGTTTCTCTCATGTTCCCCATAAATATTCATAGAAGAGTTAAAAATTTAATGAGTCTCCACATATGATTCTTGATGGGTTTTCTTGAAAATTATGTTAATTACATGTATTTTCCTATATTGATGATTATTATAAACTTGTTTACTTGAATTGAATACTTTTCATGAGATATTGTATAAACTTTATATGATAACCTTTGAAAGCATGCATGAATGAACCTAGGGATTGAGTCTAGAGTCTTGATTTGAGTATGTTGTTTGTGATTGTGATGTGAGAATGAGAATGAGTTAATAGAATTTAATAGTTTTATGAGTCTCCTTAAATGAACTTTAATGATTTGTCTATTTGATTGTTCCCTAATGATTGTTCTAAGCCTTGAGCTATTAATTGAGAGATGCATTGATAGTATGATGAGAGTCTCTATAAGGTTAATTGAGATAAGTTACTTAAGATAGTTTGATTGGTTTGATTAGATGGATTATTTTATAATCATTAAGTCTTGGAGGAGTAGCGAGCACTGAAAGGATAAGAGTTAATCCAACTCACACTCATCAAACTACGTAGCCAAGTGTTGGTAAGGATTTGAACCATCATATTACTTTATGGTTCCCTTTTAATAGAGTCCCTGAAACAATAGAGGGCTTGTTTGATTTGCTGGTGGTCCTTAGTAGATTTGATTCATTCCCTACCTAGCAAGTACAAAACAATTGTGACAACATCAGTGTGATTATTGTACAATCACTGGTTCATAAGTGATTGTTGTCTAATAAAAGGAACTCTCACAAAGTTCTCAAATCGAGTACTCTAAGATGAAATGAGCTGAGCTGAGCTGAGTTGAGATAAGTCTGATTTGATTGATAAGGTTTGATGGGTTGATGAGTCACTTGTCTACTCTTTCTTCTTGCTTTAGATAAAAATTTGACATGTTGATTTGATATTGCCCTTGATGTTGATTGTTGTTTCATATTATTCTACATGTTTTAATTTTATTCAGCTATTTTACATACAGTACATTCTATGTACTAGTGTCACTCATCACTGCATCATTTATGATGCAGATCTAAGGATTAGAGATCATCAACAGACACATCGTTGAGGTTCTAATGCATTCAATTGGAGGGTGAGCCTCCCCTACTTCGGAGGATCCATTATGTTATTTTCATCTTGCTTTAAAGTTAGGCATTTATTAACTTTATTTTGATTGAGGTAACCATGTGTCTGTCATTGTCCCCACCTCATAGTGATAGAGGTTTTATAGACTAGAGTCAAATGTAAATTGTTAAGACTCGTTGAGCCAGTTCTTTTTACTAGACTTTATTTATATTATATACTTTTGAGATTAGGTTAGATAGATATGCCCATTTACATTCTTTATATCTTTCGCTGATTAGTAGAGCTAATTGATTGAATGATTGTGATTAGGCCAAGTGATTCATTTCAGAACTAGCAATAGTCTTTGGGTGCGGGCCATCTCTTGGGTAGCTTCTTGAGGCATGACATTCCTCATCATCTTTGTCACGACCCAACCCAGGGGCCGTGAATGGTGCCGATAGAACACCGTGACAACCACTTATACTGAATCTTTACTTACGACAACTAAGGGATTTCACAAAAATTTCGACAGAAATTCCTCTGTTTTTCTGACTAACCCCACCTGCAAACAGCGAACCCAACAACACCAGATATAGTCATAAGAACAGATATACAAACACATACGCTGGCCGATAAGGTCACCGCTGCGGCAGAGCCGCCCAACAAACATATCATACAAACAAGATCAGACCAACATAAATTCCCAAACCCACATGTATTCACAAACCTCTATGTACAGAAAATGGACTATGCGACGGGATAGGGCCCCGTCACACCCTCGGGTATATATATACGTAAATGCAAAATACAAACGAAGCGTATACAAACATATACCAAACTGTCTGCTCCTGATGCTAGGGAGCACTTCAACG
>JAOTQJ010092967.1:0-11924 GCA_025642045.1 Solanum sejunctum
GACCCCTCCTCAAATTATAATTAAGGACCAAACTTAGAAGAAATATTGCATTCGGTCCCAAACTTTATTAAATCGAGTTAATTAAGGACTTTCGGGGTTTAAGTTAACTTTCGGGTTATAACATAATAGCCAGGTGCCTTAGAACCTATATTGCTTTATCTCTGATCTTAAGGATCAGATTTCACAACTAAGGAGATTTCAATGTATTCACGCTTATAGAGAAAGTAACAATGTGGCTGATCTTCTCTCCAGTTTTCTCACCAGAGCAATACTACCAAATTCAGCAAATGATTAAAAGAGGACAAGATGTTGAAGTCACTAGCCTCAATATAAACTCCATAATAAAACGATGGTTAGTATAAATTTACCTTAAATTCCTCCCAGTAGAAGTCCTTATTCTCTAAACTGACTTCCAATCATGTCCTTTAGGATCTAGTTTTTCTTTATAAATTTTTGTGATTGCGCGGGATACATTATTCGAAGGCTCCAAACTAGTATAAACATAAAATGAATACTCAATTATATTTATGCATATCAAGGGCATGCTTGAGTGTATTATCAGCGTTTTAATGATAATGTAAGGGCTTACAGAGGTAGAAGAAGTAAAGAAAAAATTATAAACTTGTGAAAGTATTGGCAAACAGATGAGGACTTAGTATATGTTATAAAATCATGTCATTAGATTATTTTGAAACAATATCGACACCAGTGAACGAGCAACTTTCTTCAAGCAAGAAACATTCCACATGAATTTAAAACACTTCAATTTTGTAACTCATTCCTCATAAATGCAGCTTAAGAAAATCAATATAACTTCAAGTGATCTATTAAAAAATAAAAATTTATAGAACTTAATTCTTTTTCCACAAAACTAAAGAATGTAAATGAAACTATATTGTACTCTTACCTTCCAAAGACGATTTCAATTAGGATGTGGGTACCATCAGTAATATTTGAACAACTTGATACATTTTCATTGCTAGGTGTTTCAATCCCTAAAGATGAAGATGGTACAGATATGTTGACTACGACTGAATCTAGTATTTCTTGTCTCGATACTTCAGGTGATAATAGTTCTTGAGTAGGTCTAGAACTCAACTTAGGAGGAGATGTCAATGGATTTTCTTTCCTTTTTCTAGAATATCTACTTGGTCCACCTTTGCTGGATGCCATAATCTGCAATTCAAAGCTACATGTAGATGAAATAGTAACATAAGCTAAATAATATAATTATAATAAGAATAAGTAATTACTTGATATATCACTCCAATAATAAATGACTCTAAAAAGTTAAGAACAAGTATCTATGTATCTGGTCATGAAAGATAAATATATAAACACTTGAAGGGAAAGAAAATTATTCTATCACTGTTCAAAATGCAATTCTAGAATCAACTACTTCTTGACGCATAATGAGAATGAGAGATAACAGTTCAAACAAATAACCCGAAGAGTTATTAAAACAAAGTAAGGATAGAGCTATAATATAGATATGAAATTGGTGAGATCTAAAATCTAAAACTTTGTCTGCAATATGTAAAATCTAATGGTAATAAAATAAACTTTATATGATGTTTAGTCACTCTAACTCTCCTATTTGAAGAGATTGGAGCAATTCTACTCTATTCACTGTCACTTATTTCATATGCCTCTTTATCTTCATTATCACCATCTTCATCTATTTGGAATTCATCATGAAATCCTACCCCATCATCTAAATTATCATCCTCGTCTCTTAAGTTAAAGAATTCACCACTTTGATCATTTCGGGCAACACTTTCATAGTCAGGTACCACATCAAATATTAAGCCATCTTCATCACTTTGGAATGGCTCTATAACATTTTCTGAAGGTAGTTGTAAAGACGATGGTGGCATATATACAACACCTTAAACTTTTGTTTTGCATACAACCAACCAATCACTCTTATCACGTCGTAAGCTAGGATAAGAGGCACAATACACTTGAGCTGCTTGCATTATCAAGATAAATGGTTCATACTTCTTCAATTTTCTTGTATGATTGATATTCACAAGTTTATATTGTGAGTGAGTCTTCATTCCTACCTTTTGTGTGGGATTAAACCAATCAAATTTTAAATAAAATAGTTCTTTTTATTGGCATACTACCCTTCTGCCCTAATTTAAGAATATCAGTAAGCATGCCATAATAGTCATTATCATTTGCACTGTAATTGGTTTCTTTAATGCATACGCCACTGTTATTAGGTGCTCTATAAAAACTTCGACTTTTAGTGTGAAATTTAAAGCCATTGACATAATGACCAGTGTATGGCTTCGTTGATCGACATGGACCTTCTGCAAAGGCCTTGATGAATTTACTATCAATGTGGAGTTGAGCCTGATAAATAAATAAAAATAAGAATTTCTCATAAGCAAAGTAAGTAAAAATGGATAGATATTGTACGAGTGCTCACATATCTTTTGAACCATGATGCAAAATCTTCATCAAGTCTCTTATCTACTTCCTACTCTGTAATTTATGGAAAGTTTTGATGAAGGGAATCAATAAAATTCCTATAGATCATATACAAACAAATGATATGTAAGTTCTTTTGATAATTTTAATGTATAAATGAAAGCAGAAGCTTGAAATCTTACTCCACATATTGTTGTACTTCTATGCAATTTAATAAAATATAGATATGAGCTGCATTAAGTTCTTCTTATGTTAGATATCTCAGATTTTGCTCCCCAAATCCATCACCTAAATAGGTGAATATAGATAGATTACCATTATGTTCATCAAATTCATCTATACCAACATCATTATGTTCATCAAATTCATCTATACCAACATCTTCATTGTGTGGCACTTTCCTATTCCTTGTGTAAACATGAGGCTCGAAATAGTGTGAACAAAATGATGAACCTTCCTCATCTAAATATGCATTGCATATAAATCCTTCAACGTATGCCTTATTTCGAACACTATATTTATATCTTCGAAGATTTCCAAAAATATCACATACGCTCAAGTCGGTTAGTCACTTATAATACTGAAAATAAAGTACTTAAATTATATAAATAACCTATTACCTCTCAAATGTATACATTCATCGATATTGTACCGGTCTAGTTAGTCTTGCTTCATAAGCAAGATGAACAGTGAGATGTTCCATTGAATCAAAGAAGCTAGGAGGGAATATATGCTCTAATTTACAAAGAATTTCAAGTAATTGTTGCTGAAGTCTTGCCATATCCTCTTCTACTATAGAAGTGAGATTCCTAAAAAAAAGGCTCATCTCAATAAGTGCTTCCCACATTTTTGTTGGTCGTAGCTCACGAGATGCAACAGGGATCAATCTTTTCATGAATATTGACAATTGTGGCTTTTCATACCAAATAACTTGTGGTTTTTCATGTCCATAAACCATCCCATATTTGAGACATATCCATCCAGAAATTTCATATTTTTCACCTATTCACATAAAAACTTTTTTGACTCTTCTTTTAGTATGTAGATTGCTTTTGGATATTCACCACCACCAACATGTAATTCAGGACATCGACAAAACTCTTTCAAGTCTTCTCTAGATTTAGGATTAGCTTTTGATTTTCCATCTACATCCAACACCGTGTTGAACACATTCTCAAACAAGTTACTCTCAATGTGCATTACGTCTAGGTTATGTCGAATTAGATTGGTACTCCAATATGGTAAATCCCAAAATATACTCCTCTTCGACAATGTGAAAACTTGCTAATTCGATGATTAATAATATTAGCCCCAACTTTTCTTACTTTTTTAGGCCCAATTCTGCTATCTCCATTAAAATATCAGCACCTGATCGTACTGGGTTAGGAAGAGTGGTGACCACTCTGTTTTTTCTAAATGAGTTCTTATCCTTTCTATATGGATGATCCAAGGTTAGAAGCTTATGATGATTGTCAAACCAAGATTGTTTACCACCTTTTGTCAAAGTAAAAGCATTTGAATTCTCCATCCAATATGGACATGCTAGCTTGCCTATAATACTCTACCCAGACAACATTGAATATGCAGGAAAGTCACTAATTGTCCATATCAAAGTAGCTCACATTTTAAAATTTTTCTTCTTAGAGATATCATATGTGTTGACACCTATATACCACAGATTCTTCAGTTCATGAATCAAAGGTTGCAAGAATACATCTAGTTGCTGCTTAGGATTCTTTGGCCTAGGAACTATAACAGACAAAAACAAGTATTGCTCTTTCATACACATCCAAGGAGGCAAGTTGTATGGCGTCACAATTACTGGCCAACATGAATATTGTTTTTTAGCTTGTCCAAATAATTGAAATCCATCCGTACTTAGCCCTAATCTAACATTACGACTTTCCTTTAAGAAAGCTGGATGTGTCTTGTCAAAATGTTTACATGCAGGTGAATCTAAAAAGTGATACATCACACCTTCCTCTGCTTCATGCTCATGTGCCATCACATGTGTGCAGCAGTTGCTTCGGAAGCATACAATTGCTGCAACCCTGGAGTAAGTGGAAAGTAATACATTTGTTTAAATGGTACAAGATTTCTCTTTGAAATAGATCTTTGACTTGTAGGTTTCTACCTAGGATGACTACAAAACTTGCAATATACAATTTCACTATCCTCTCCCTAATAAATCATACAGGCATTAATACAACTATGAATTTTTTCAACCGATATGTTCATTCCCCTTATCAACTTCTTAGTTTTATAGAAGTTTTTTGGCCTCAAATTATCAGGAGGAATCAACTCATTCACATATTGACAAATGTCGTCAAAACATCTTTCAGAGAGGTCATATGTAGTTTTAATGTTCAATAAATGGGCAACAACTGATAATTGAGAGTGTGTTTCACAACCAAGCCACAATTCTTGATTTACAACATCAATGATGTCATAAATCCTTTGTGCATCAGGATTAGGTGATTCTTCCATATCATTTGGATCAAAAGAGGGACCAACATCCTCATGGACTATCCTATGATATGAAATAGTTGGTCCAGGCTCATCAAAAGCACCAATATTCATCGGTAGGTTTTCCACAGTATGATCCCAGTTGTACATCATTTCATTTTTATCTGTATTATTCGTAACCTTATTTTCTTCATGCAAGTTCCATACATGATATAATTTATGTCTTTCTCTTCCTTTGTAGGTCATTTCTTGCTTCCTGCTATAAATCTATTCATTCCAATTTACCTTTGAAGATTCATCCTCAAGGGTTTCAAGAGACGAATTCAAGAATTCCAAGAAAGTGTTTCTTGATTCTTCTTTTTCAAGAATCAGGGTTCTTCATCAAGAACACTAAAGATTTTAATTCAAGAATTCAAGAATCTTCTTCAATTCTTCCAAGAACTAATCTCTAAGAGGTTCCGATGAACCATGTTGATAGTTTCCATTGATCTTCTTTATTGGCGGACTCGGTTCATTTCTTTTCAAATAGATAACCTTTATCGGTGCCTCCACTACTCATCAGATTTTGATGATGGTTTCAGGCACACTCTGACGATCAGGCCAGAAACAGAGAATTTTGGCAATCAATTCTTTCCTTTCTTGATTAGTTTTGGGGATATCATTTCTAGTTTCTTGGACATTATTTCTACTTCTTGATTCAGCTGAGTATCATTTTTTTTTCTCTTTGTTTTTGAATCTTAGTTTAAGCATTTTTATCCAGTTAATTGTTGAATTTCTTTATTACTGTTGCATATTTACCTTGTATATATAGTATTTTGCCTTCTACTGTTTACTTGTATATACATACTCCTAGGTGTATCGTTGCCTATAGATTTTGATTTCTTGCACTCTAGTTATTTGTGTCATATGGTACCCTTTACTTATCTTTGAATTCTTTCCCTCCAATTATTTGTGTCATATTTGATTCCTCTGCCTATAGTTGTATATTTGTTGTATATTGTTGTATACATATCACTTAGCATATTGTTTGTTGAAAAAATTACTTAGCATATTGTTGTTGTATTATTGTATGTTGCTGTATTTTGTTGGAGGCTTGTTTATTATTATTGCATAGTATTGTTTGTGGGTAGTTTGCTGGTATGTTTTAGTATTCCTTGTTTATAAAATTGCAAGTGTATAGTATTATTATTCTTTATTGTGACTTGTACTTGTTTGTAGGGATTATCAATTCTGTAGTTTAGTGGCGTCAGGAGATAATGGTAGACTAGGGTCATGTCGTTAGTCGGGGTCAGAGTTAAGGGGTAGGGGTGGCAAGAGGGTCATGGGCTTATTTAATTTAAGGATAGTATCGTGGAATATAGGGTCACTAATAGGAAAGTCCATAGAATTAGTAAAATATTTTAAAAGGAGACACATTAATATAGCGTTTGTCTAGGAGACTAGATGGGTAGGCACCAAAGCACGGGACATGGATAGGTTTAAGCTGTGGTACTCCGGTGGTTCTAGGGATAGAAGTAGTGTAGGTATCCTAGTAGACGAGACTCTTAAGGATTATGTGGTTGAGGATAGGAGGGTTAATGATAGGATGATATTTATCAAACTCATAATTGGTTGACATGTAGTGAACGTACTTAGTGCTTGTGCGCCCCAAGTAGGCCTAGATAGGGAAGTCAAAAGTCTCTTTTGGGAGCATCTGGATGAGGTCATGCAAGGAATACCGGATACAAAAAATCTTCATTGGGGGTGACTTTAATGGGCATATCGGGGCAACTACTAGTGGGTTTGAAGATGTTCATGGAGGCTTTCGTTTTGGGGAGAGTAATGGAAGTGGGATGTCTCTCTTGGATTTTGCCAAAGTATTTGAGTTAGTGATTGCTAACTCATGTTTCCCAAAGAGGGAAAACCACTTAATTACCTTCCGTAGTACTGTAGCTAAGGCTCAAATAGATTACCTATTTCTCTGAAAGGGCGATAGAAGTCTATGTAAGAATTGCAAGGTTATTCTGATTGCAAATGTTTCCACTCAACATAGGGTTTTAGTGATGGATGTGGAGATCAAGAGAGAAAAGAAGAAAAAGGTTATGTATACCCAAGCTAGGATTCGATGGGGAAGCATTACTCCTGCCCGTTCTGGTGAGATGGAAGAAAAGTTGAGAAACTTTGAGGTGTGGAGTAGTGAAGGTAATATGAACAGTATGTGGGACATAACTGTTGGTTACATAAGAAAGGTAGCTACCGACGTACTAGGGGTTTCGAGATGGACCTTTGGTAGACATCAGGGTGATTGTTAGTGGAATTATGAAGTTCAAGGCAAACTAAAAGTTAAGAAGGTCTCTTACACAGAGTGGTTACAGTGTAGGGATGAAGCTAAAAAGCAAAAGCTTAAGGTAATCTATAAGACATCCAAGTCAAAAGCAAAGATGGCGGCGATGAATGTTAAGTTAGTAGCATTTGAGTGCCTTTGTGAGGAGCTAAGTCATAAAGGCAGGGAAAAGAGATTGTATAGGCTCACTAAAGTAAGAGAAAGGAAATCTCACAACTTGGTCCAAGTGAAGACCATCAAGAATGAGGAGGGCAAGGTGTTGGTGGATGATACTTCAATTAAATTAAGGTGGCAAGCTTAATTTCATAAACTCTTGAATGAAAAAGGATATAGAGATATTAAACTGGGTAAGTTGGCACACTCTGAAAACCATCATGATTTTGGTTATTGCAGGCAGTTCAGTGTTGAGGAGGTCAGATGGGCTATTAGTAGGATGAAAAGGGGGAGGGCGATCGGGCCAGATGAGATTCTGGTAGACTTTTGGAAGAACATGGTCAAGGATTGAATAGAGTGGTTGACTAGGCTATTCAATGCTATTATAAAGACTGCCAAGATGCTTTATGAATGGAGGAAGAGTACAATGGTTCCATTGTACAAGAATAAAAGAGATATTCAAAACTGTAACAACTATAGGGGTATCAAGTTGTTAAGCTACACTATGAAGGTCTAGGAGAGAGTAGTATCTATCTTGGAGAATTAGTTTGGATTCAGGCCGGGGCAGTCTACTACTGATGCAATTCATCTTGTTCATAGGTTAGTGAAGAAATATAGGGAAAGAAAGAAGGACCTTCATATGGTGTTTATTGATCTCGAGAAGGCATATGACAAAGTCCCAAAGGATGTCTGATGGAGGTGCCTAGAGGTTAAAAGTATCCCAATGGCATATAGTAGGTCGATTAAAGACATGTTCGATGGAGCCAAAACTCAGGTAAGAATGGTGGGAGGAAACTTAGAGTATTTTCTTATTGAAAATGGGACTCCATCAAGGATTTGTGTTGAGCCCTTTCTTGTTTGCCTTGGTGATAAATGAGCTAATGTGATCTATCCAGGATGAGGTACCACGGTATATGCTATTTGCAAATGATATAGTACTGATTGATAAGACTCGGACTAAAGTTAATGATAGGTTGGAGGCCTGGAGACATGTCTTGGAGTCCAAAGGATTCGAATTGAGCAGGATAAAAACTGAATACTTGGAGTGTAAATTCAGTGTTGAGAGGGATGAAGCAAACTTTGATATGAGGCTTGCCACTCAACCTATCCCCAAGAGAGAAAACTTTAAGTATTTGAGGTCCATCATCCAGAATAGTGGCGATATCGATGATGATGTCACACATCATATTGGGATAGCATGGTCTAAATGAAGGCTTGCATATAGAGTATTGTGTGATAAGAAGATACCACTTAAACTCAAAGGTAAGTTTTACAGATTGGTGATTAGACCATCTTTGTTGTATGGGGTAGAGTGTTGGCCAATCAAAAATGCACATGTCCAGAAGATGCATGTCGTAGAGATGAGGATGTTGAGATGGATGTGTAGTCACACTAGGAGTGACAAGATTAGGAATGAGACCATTCGGGAGAAGCTAGAGGTAGCTCTGATGGCTGATAAGATGAGGGAAGTGAGACTGCGATGGTTTGGACATGTGCAAATAAAGAGATTCAATGATCCTATTAAGAGGTACGAGAGGTTGGTTTTACGAGATAAACAGAGGTGTAGAGGTAGACCAAAGAAGTACTAGGGGGAGGTGATCATACATGATATGGCGGAACTTGATCTCACTGAGGACATGATCCTAGATAGAAAGAAGTGGAGGTCGCAAATTAGAGTAGTAGGCTAATTGGTTGGTTGGGTTGGGTGGTTATCTAGTCATAGGGTATAGTAGGGTAGAGAAGTAGTAGTGTTTTATAACATGTGTTGTCATTATTTGTTATTTATGTATAAATTATATGATATTTACGTATTGTCATGTGCTTTTGGTTATTAGTCAATTTTTACTGTTCCCTTTCTTTATGAGTTTTTGAGACGAGAGTTTCCAGGAAACAACTTCTCTACTTCTATGAGGTAGTGATAAGGTCTGTATTCATTCTACGCTACCTACTTGTGAGATTCCACTGGGTATGTTGTTGTTGTTGTAAATACCATACATGATATCCCGGTACAAAACAATTACTTAATAAATGTCCATGGACAGTCTGAATATTTTCAAAGCTTGTATTTTTACATTTTTCCCAATTACATAGGCACCTTAATCTCTCACCATCTCTATCTTCTGGACGACTCATAGCAAACTCAATAAATAATTCTACACCCTTTACGAATTCAGGATCATACAGACCTCTAGTTAACCTTTTATACATCCACTGACGATTTGAACTCATTTTACTTATAAATCTTCTTTTGTGATAATGTGAACAGAGTCAGTAGCGTGATAAATATAATAACTAGATATATAAAAATGAAAAAAATTATAATTAAAGTAGAAAGACAACTGTTTCCACTTGGTCTTAGTTGCATTAGTATTGTGCTATTCTATATTTGTTTTTAGTAGCTTAGTTTAGTCAAAACTTCACAAAACATGTATCTCAAGATATGAAGGCAATAAAAAAATGTATTCTACTACATCTTTCACAATTTTAAATTTTCTTAACTAGCAATGACGAAGAATAAGAACAAACGCAGTAAAGATCAGATGTTCCTCTGGGCAAAATGCTTTATTATTTAAAATCATAATTTGAAGGAAATCTAGCATAAGAAAAATAAGTGTTATGCAGCTGGATGCTCAAAAATAGTAGACCTAAGAAAATTCTTGAAACCCCTTCACAACTATCTTAGATAGATCAACTTATCAAGGGGATTCAAAAATAGAAGTTCCATACAATGGATGTTCTTTAGTCTATAGCAATCAACCAAAACTTATATAAACAGTGTATACTAACCAAGCAAATAAAATATATTATTAAAATCTACAATTGACTTATCAACTTTTAAAACAATAACTCGATAAAGATTTCTTACCGCTTATGAAACAAAACTGCTGATGAATTGTAAGTGCTAATATTTGAGGGAACATGAAAAGATTCACATAAAGTATTGATATATGAACTTGGGCAATAATTGAGGAAAGAAAAAAAATTGAATAATGGCGCTAGTCTATTTTCTAGGAAGTTAGAGGTTTAGGCGGTAAAGACTTAGTTCCAACCTACAACTTTTTTTCTTTAGCTAGATACTTATCAATATAGATGAATTTTTCCCAAAAAAAATTTTAAAAAAATTATTTTTTAATACAAAGTACAAACTAAGTCCAAAAGAAGTGATAACAGACATTTTTAAAGATTTAATATTCGGTAAAATAATTAATCTTTCAAATTATAAAAATAATGACAAATTTTAGACAAAGTTTTAAAATCAACAAGTACCTCAGCACAAAGCAAACAACATATGCAATAATTTGAATTAAAAAATAGTGAAAGGGGAAGAAGACATACCTAACACATTTTTACTCTTTCTATACAAATGAGAATGCAATCCATAATTTGCAATTTTCTTTTGCTTTGAGAGGTTCTCCATGGATATGAAATTATTGCACTTGAGCTATGAATTTCTGCAATTTATAGCTAATGTGAATTTGCTCCCGATTTGTAGCTCTCTAAATTAAATTGATTTGTAGCTCTCATCACATACATATAGTGATTTGTAGCTCTTCAAGCTAGATCTCATAAGATCTAGATAATTTAGTGTTCATCAGTCCTCCATATTTAAGTAATTTGCAACAATTTCACTCCTGAAAGGAGATTTTTAGCTAATGGATGAAAAAATCTAGCCAGGAAAGATATGCTTCATTGTGCTCAGCAAAATTCATACCCTCAATTTTATTTCTCGCTTTTTCCGCCATGGCCAAGCAATTTTTCTGCCATGGCCGAGCAACTGTAGTATCATTTGTTCTCTTTTTCATATGCTTAGACAAAGACAAAGCTAACCGAGCAACTGCAATATTATTTGTTCTCTTTTTCATATGCTTAGACAAAGACTAAGCTAAAAGAGTCATATAGAGAAGTGGAGGACAATTGTCCTTTTAGTTTTATTAATAATTATAATTGGGATGTGAACTAAAATTATTAATAATTTTAAATAAGACACAAGGTTGGTGCATAAGGCGCAGTTGTCCCTTTTAATTTTATTAATAATTATAATTGTCCCTTTTAAGTCAACTGTCCCTTTTAAGTTAATTTTAAGTTAATTTTTCAATGTGAACTAATAAAAAATAAAATGACTATAAAATCATAGTAAGAAACAGAAAAACTCAAAATCATGTTAAGTGATAATGTGATCCCATGGAACACTTACTGTGCCTAAAAAATTATCTTTAATAAAAGTTTGGATTTTCGGTGCATCAAAGTTTTGAGACCCTTACATCGAATGCCGAATCAAAAGAATAAACTTGTAAAAGAGGTACTGACACTGAACCAAAAAACCGAAGAACAAAAATCGAAAAACTGAATTGGTTTGGTTTGATTCGGGTATTTGATTATTCAAATATATAATATATTTTATAAAATTTTAATATATAAAAGTTTATTTGATTTTAAAGCTCATGATCAGACTGAGTCAGAATTTTTTTAATGTATTCAAAATATGAAGAACAAAACATGCAAAAAAGTCAAAGAAAATTCATTATTAACTATTATACATAAA